>JAUZSX010333368.1:0-10922 GCA_034780655.1 Idiosepius hallami | reverse complement strand
AAGTAATGGTATTGACTGGGATTTGAACTCGCGTAACACGATCTCACAGCCCGAGCTTCTACCAATGCTCCACCGTCTCTGCCCTGCCATGATTTTAAGGGTATTGTAAATATTTTTTATGAATGAAATAAAAAAAAATACTTGTTTTAATAGATTTAATTTATTCTCGTCAAAAACTCTATGCAGAAACTTGAGTCTGGTGTTTTTTGTAAAAATCTTTAAGATCTATTTGTGTTTTTGACAAAAAATAACGAAGTTCATTTTCCACATTTCAGATGCAGTGAGTTTAATTATGTAAAATTTAGAACGTTCATACAATAAAACAAATTTTAAAAGAAAATATGCATATGATAATCAAATAGATTTTACAAAATCAAATTTAACATGTTTATTTTTGTGTTGTTCTAAATTAAAAATTGAGAAGTTGTGGAATGTATGGACTGTACTAAAGGAACCCTAGGGTTTTCGCAGAAGCCTGGTTGAAAACCACCCGATTAGACAATAAATTGCCGACAAAGATTGATATTTTTTTTAAATATGAAAGCCAAATCAAACGCACATCCTATGTCTAGTAAATATGATCAGGCATTAAATGACCGACATGGGTTGTCAAGATAAATATAACAAATCTATCACACGTTTTTTTAAAAAAAGGATTCCACCGTAAGTGACATAGTGTAAAACATTTTTTACAAATTATATACTTATCATCTAAACTTATATATAAGTAGAACTGGGTGACCACTTAGGAATATCAAGTATCGTACCAAGCCAGTCGGTGGTTCGTTGCATAAGTCGAACGCATTAAGCATTCGAACTGAAAGGCCTTTCCTCTCCCTCAACCCCTCCCTAACACCGACTGACCTGGTAAAGGAGACGTCCTTTATTTGAGTTACTCCCTAGGGTGGAGACTGGAAGTCTCAGTTTAATCTGAGATTGCGAAAAATTTCATAACAATGGGAAGACTAATCCAAGCCCAAACGAATGAGGAGAAGTTTTTCTGTTCAACAACATCATTTAAGATTGCGAAAACTCTATAACAACGGGAAGACTAATCCAAGCCCGAACAGGAGAGGAGAGGTCTTCTTGCTCAACAACAACAACTTTTTAGATTGCTAAACCTGTATAAAAACGAAAAGACTAATCAAAGCCCGAACGGGTGAGGAGAGGTCTTCCTGCTCAACTACATCATTTAAGATTGCGAAAACTCTATAACAACGGGAAGACTAATCCAAGCCCGAAAGGGTAAGGAGAGATCTACCTTCTCAAAAACATCCATTTCTCGCGTTCATTTTGTTTTTTCTCCTTTCAGCCTCCCCCACTCTCTCTCTCTTCCTCTCTCTCTCTTTCTATTTGTCTTCCTTCTTTCTTTCCTTTTCCTTTCTATTTTTTCTCCATGTTTCTACAATCCATCCCTCCTCTCTCTCCCTCCCTCAACCATCATTTTTTTTTTCGTTTTCCTCTCGCCATCACACACACACAACTTATTTCAATTACCCTAATAGCTTAAATAGACGCTTTTATTTAATTAATCAAACCAAGAGGATTTAAGAAAATTTAACCTCGGACGACCAAATCGTCTCGGTTAAAAACTAAAAAAAAAAAATAAAAATAAAAATAAAAATAAAATCAAATAAAAAATCAAATAAAAATTAAATAAGGACAAATTACCAAATTTCTAAAAAAAAAAATCTAAATAAAAAATAAAATGAAACGAACAACAAAAAATGATTTAGCAGGAAACCATCTTGGATTCAGAGTTTTTTTCCCCATTGCTGTCCGCTAGGAAGTTATTTAGTTTCGTTTATTTCAACATATGCGTGTATGTGTGTGTGTGTGAGTGTGTGTGTGTGTATGTGTGCGTGCGTGTATGTGTGCATGTGTGCGTGTATGCGTGTATGTGTGTGTGTGTGCGTGTGTGTGTGTGCGTGTGTGTGTGTGCGTGTGTGTGAGTGTGCGTGTGTATGTGTGTGCGTAAATGTGTGTGTGCGTGTGTGTATATGAGTGCATATACATGTGTGTTTATCTGTGTTTATTTTACTTTATACCAACGTGTGTGTATGTGTGTGCATGTATGTGTGCGATTGTGTGTTCTATTTTATTTCAATGTATATATATGTGTGTGCATATGTACGTGTGTAAGTGAGTGATGGTGTGTCTTATTTTATTTCAATATGTGTATGTATGTTCATGTAAGTGTGTGTGGATGTATGTGATTGTGTATCTTATTTTATTTCAGTTCGTATGTGTATTTAGGTGCTTGTATGTGTGCGTTTGTGTATTTTGTTTCATATCAATGTGTGTGTATGCGTATGTGTGAATGTAAGACATTGCGTGTCTTATTTAATTTCAACGTGTGTATGTGTGAGCATGTATGTGTTGGGCAGTCGATGTGCCCCAGTGGATAGACAATCGGACTTCGGAACCGTACTACGCGGGTTCGAATCCAAGTTGTTCCATTTACGTTATCATGTCGACTGATACCCTTGGGAAAAGGTATGAAGCCCACTCTTCCCTCCAGATATGGGTTAAATAGTGCAAGACCTCAACGACGGATGAGGCAGATGATGTCTACAATGACACAACGGCACTGAAGGCGGTTGAAGGCTGCAACAGAGGATGGTCACCAGTCGTCGTGGTTATCCATGCCATTGAAACAACGCCATCCTTTGCCCAGTGTCCGTGTGGTGACTGAAAGTGCATCAGTCTCCCCACGTTAAAAGACATCACGCACAGGCGTCCTCCCAAAAAGAGGACAGTCATACTCGACCACGAGTGACTGCCGATGATGATGATGATTTTTTGGATGTAAAATTTGTTTATGTTCAGATTAATAAAACTAAATTGCAAATTTACATATACAAATTATAGACACTTGCCAATACAGTGTGTGTGTGTATAGGCATACTAACCTATGCAGGTTTAGCTGGCTCAACCACTAAACACACACGATTCAGTGTTGAGTCTCATGGGAATTTGAACTTCACAAGCAGTCCCCAGCTGCATGTATAGATGCCTGTCTAACCAAAGACTAAGTGTACATCAACCCAGCGGTTTAACTGCGTCCCCATACTCTAAACTTGATATTTCCCGCCCTGGCGCAAGATACAGTACCTGGTATTCTTAAATGTTCGCCCATCTAACTACTGAGCAGGGTCGACGTTGCTTATCTTCGGTGATCTAACGGGAACCGGCATCTCCAACGCCACTTGACCGTATATGATAATACCCTTGGGAAAGGAGGAATCTCAACACTCCCTCAAGCTACGGATAGAAAAGTGCATATTATGTTATTTGAAGAAAACTATGAGTGTAAAGAAAATCATTTATCAAAAATGATAGCTCTTGTCACAGCCTTAATTACAAGTGCTGTGATAATATTCCTTCTAAAATACGCATTTTATTTTTTTTAATATACTGGAAATATTCTTTAATCCTTTTGACTATTGTAGGCCGATATATCGGCCCTGACAACATAAGGCCACAAAAGACACTCTAATATTTAGGTCTTAATATGTTACTCTAATATAACGGCTCTGAGTGACTACTTGGTACTTCAAAGGTTTAATAACATGCTTATTAATATGCTTTTTTTTTTGCACAAATATGTTTTTTTTTAATACTTTTTTCTCGGGTATTAAATTTATTATTCAGACTTTTGTCCTCATCTTAGTATGTATTTTTTTATGTTACTACACTACGTTTCGGCCTAGTCTCCCTTAGTCCGTCTTCAGGTGTTTACGGGGTTACGGTTAAGAAATACCTGAATAGGGCCTGAGGGAGACTAGGCCGAAACATAGTGTAGTAACATTTAAAAATACCTACTAAGATGAAGACAAAAGTCCGAATAATTAAGTTAATACCTAGATTACGATGCCCCATCTCAAAAATAAAAACTATAACTTTTTTCTCAGTAACGTCTTTTTTTTCAAGAAATGTGATTTATTTCTCTAAAATATTTTTTTAATATGCTTTTTAAATCACATTTTTATTTTTTTAATAATTTACTTATTGTTAAAAGGATGTTTTTTAATGAATATGCATTTTTTAAAAAGAATATGAAATTTGTTAAACGAATATTCTGTATGCAAAAAATATGCTTATATATATATATATATACGTACTCGGTGAGCAGCACCAACCAAATTTGGCACAAGGCAATTTTTAAGGTGAATAAAATGGTTTTGACTGGGATTTGAACTTGCGCACTGCAATTCCATGGCCTGAGCTTTTATCAATGCTCCAACTTTACTGTATATATGTATAACATATATTATGCATATAAACCCCTCCCTAAGGGTGCGAATATAGAGCAATACCAATTATTTTGATAAAATTGCAGCTATACAGACACCACAATCCCCAATGTAATATCCACACAATGGATTCTGCGGTCTTGCAATGACCTTTCTTTTTTTCAAATCTTGCCCCTTAGCAGCAATTTTTCCAGTTCCCAAACAAATCGAACTTTTTCTACTAGTTCAAATCCCCTCATTTAAACTTCAAGTTTCTAGATAAAAAAGGATAGTTTTTTGTTAGGTAGAAACATTTCCTGAGACAGACAGACAGACAGAGAGACAGACAGGGACCCAACTGATTTGGATCCAGATCTTTCTAGTTTAAATCTGCTTCATTATTTATTTATCTCTCCTTTCAACGAAACCCTCTTTTTCGGTTAAATCTAAATGTAATTGCGCTTGAGTTCACGATAAAAGGGATCTACAAAATCCTTCACTTTATCTTGACTGATATAATTACATTTGGTTTAACTATTGCCGCGTGTGGAGGACCTAAATTCCTCAAATGTTACTTTACATAAATCTGATAGTTGCAAGATATTATAAAATGCTTATGAATCTCAATCTAAAGGCTTTGAATTGGTCACGCATCCATTTCTGAGTGTCCTTCCTTACTGAAAATAGGGTCATTGTTTGATGAGCATTTTAGAACATAAGTGAGACACGTGCATCAAGATGTGTACACAGAGATAAAAGTAGAGACCGAATGAAAAGCAACGGATCGTCTATTAATACAGGGTTGACCAAAATTAGGTATGTAGTTATTAAACTTTTTATACTTATTTATATAAATCATTTTTATACACTGTTTTAATTCTAAATATTACTTTATTAATAAGTATAGATAAGTTTTATCAAGGCTATATAAGGCATTAAAGTTAGTAATTGGTTATAAATGAGATATAACTCATTATTTCGGAGCTATAACTCCATTACCTGCTTTGCGGGTATTGGAGCAACAATTATATGTACAAAATCTGTAAGGTTATCGAATGAATCCAAGCAATCTCCATATTACTAGATTAATTCTCTAGGATTAAAACTACTTAATGATTCTTTTTGGTTTTGTTTTAGGTCATATAAACCATTTTAGATCAAATAATGCTAAGAAGAAGAATTAATTGATAAACATTTTGTGTCCGCGCGTAAATTTTTTTAAATAACAAAATATAGCTGGAAGGAATGTGAGGATTCACTAACCTTTCTAGTGGTATTCAGGTAGTCAAAATATGAACACAAACGTAATGACAGGAATTTGAACTCGCATATTAAGATTCCATGAAACGACTGCCTATCAAATAGGTCAAGTGGAACACCTCTTTTCTACTTAAAATATCCCCAATGACAAATGAAAACTTGTATTTACAATTTGATAAAAAGGGGGAAAAATTACTTTAAAAAATTATTAAAGTTAAAGAAATGGTTAATAAGGCCTATATTTTCCTCGTTATTGCAGTAGGTTGGCTATAGATTTTGTTTTTTGAGCAACAGTTGCCTAAACGTCATTTGCGGTACTGAATATAAGAATGAGTTTTATGCTTTATGGTTTTTCGTCTCTGTGCAGTGATAGAATTAGTTTTATTCGTTTTATTTGCCGTTGGAATTGGGCAGAAATGATGAGTCAGCCACAGCTGTCCCTCTTTTCTGGAGAATGGGAAAGAAATTGAATTCGTCGAAAATAATCGAGAAACGAAGTTAGGGGAGGGGCAAAATGGAAGAAGGCAAAGAAACTTTTTAGAAGAGAAAAAAGAAAGTGAAGGTTAAAAAAGAAATAATAAAAAGAATGACAAGAGACTAAAACGAGGTAGTGTTTGAAGGTAACTAAAAAAAACGCATGGCAATTAAAGTTGTGTGGGTAAGGATACTTGGGTCAGTGAGTAGATAGTTGGAATGATAATACCCAAGTTCGAATCTTAGTCTTTCCATTTGCGTTCAATATTGGATGATTTACACTCAAGAAACCTAAAAATCCTTATTCTCCCTCCAGCATGGATTAAACAGTGAATATCTTCTATTGATAAAAAAACGAACAAACATGTAGATAAAATAGAACGTTTATTTAAATGACTAAACTTAGCATTATATGAACTAGAAAGGTTGATATACCGTAAAATAAAAACAAACAAATAGAATTCATTGATCTTTTAATTTCGAACAATCTGGCTTGACCAAGGCTGATCATAAGAAATAAAAACCAAGGAGGCATTTGTTTTGCAAATATTTTAAATAACAACGCTGTATTACAAAACCACACACTAAAGTTTTTATTTATTTATTTATTTATTTTAGAAGCAATGAATGTTTGATCTTTAGCAGTTAATAAAAATATTTAAGCAATTCTTTTTATTCCATCATTCGGGCGAAACGAAAAAATATATTGATGAAACAAATTCAAATAGCAACTTTAACAATTGGTTGGACAATAAGAATAACTGACAAATAAAAAATAAAATCTGTTGGTGCATTTAAAGCAACGTTTTTTCTTGATAAATCATAAAAAAAGCAATAAACAACAAATCAAAAACGAAACAAACAAAGGGAAACAATCGACCAATGAAATTAAATACGTCTAATCATAAAGTAAAAAAAAATACAAAACATAAAAGCAATAAAAATATCAGAAAAGTATTAAAAAAAAAGAAATAAAATTAAATCAATAAAATAATTAAAGACAGTTGGATGAAGCATGGTAACTTTGAAATAACATTATGTATTTTTTGGCGCCAAGATAAGGATATAGTTTTTAAGGCATGATAAATTATCAGTAATGATACTATATACATAAACGAGCATTACGACATGTAAAAATGCCTATACAAGCTGGAATCCTAATTGAAAACTATTGGAAAACATCGAGAAAAATAAATAAAATCAAAATCAATGGAAAATACAATAACAATAAAATGCTGTTTATGCTCTCAGCCCGTATTTGTAGTTGAGCTTTCTTAAGCAAGAGATTTTATATTGTTAACAAGCTATTAGTTGTTAGATCTCAATATTTGAGAAGGAGCCAGCACTCCATTAATTTAAAAAAAAACTGAAAATTTAACAAATATGAAATAAAGACCGTAGTCAACTTGACAAATATACAAATTACCATATCAAAAATTAAAAAAAACAATACTTAGTTTAGATTTAGATGACCTAAAACTAGATGATTAATTTTTAAACCCTAAGAAACCGATATATCGGCCCTAGCAACCTAAGGCAAAAGGAAACCCACACGCACCGATATTTAGGTCTTATCCTTTGGACCCTGACTTGGCAAAATTACCAATGATTCACTCAGAGTCGTTTTATTAAAAGGACCATATTATGTTCAAAATGTCCGTGCGTCTTTTTTGCCATGAGTTACTAAGGCCGACATTTCGGCCATTTAGGGTCAAAAGGGTTAAACACTACAAATCAATGCATACGAAATTTTAAGTATATTAATTCCCTGGCGAACATAAAGTCGCGACTATATTCCTCCAACGGACCTTCAGATGCTGTCTCTTTAAAAAATAAATATGTGCTATTGAATATGCTTGTATCCTACAACAACACTTTATGCCTGTCTAACTAAAGTCTACGGCTGCATTTACCGTACATCAATACGGTACCTAGTATACTTCAATAATCACTCATCAAAATACTGTACAGGCTCGAGGTTGCTCAACTTTGGTGATTGGACGCGATTTGACCGTACAGGAATACGGTATCCGGTATACTTAAATTGTCACCCATCTAACTACTGTCAAGACTCGGTATTGCTTAAATTCAGTGATCTGACAGGTCCCGGTATCTCCAATGAGACTTGACCGCACGAATACGAAAGAGAGAAGTCATATTTGAAAGGCGGCCAAACATTGGCTGTTCAATTTTAGTGCGTGCGATATGAAACCTCCCAACAGACATTGTTGACACCAATAGTTGTTGTGCACGACCACAACTTGTGACAGAATAACGAGGTGTCATATACACGAAGTGTTGAGGGAAAAAATATTCAACAGAATTTTAATGACAGCAGATAGTAATAACACTACATGGAAAAAAGAAGATCGTACGTTGAAATTGACGAGGGTGCCGGAAATGAAGAGATTATGGTTTTTACTAATAAACACAGATCTAAACCATTGTCATATGTCTAAGAGAGTACTTTCATTTCTATTTGTCAGGTTGTCTCAGAGGTTCGAGTAAGCGTGTAAAGATTTCTTTGAAATTTGAAGCTGGCCAAATAGTATTTCGCAAGTTTCAAAAGAAATATTTTGGAAAAAAATTCTTGTACAAGTATTATTCGGACTGCTGTCCTCATTCTTATCATTGTTATATTCACAACGTTTCGGCCGATTACCCGAAACGTTGTGAATATAACAATGATAAGGATGAGGACAGCAGTCCGAATAATACTTGTACATATCTTCAAGCCTCATCCCAAGGATTCCGAAATAGCAAAAAAATTCTTATTTTAAGAAATATTTATTATTATTATTATTATTATTATTATTATTATTATTATCATTATTATTGGGGATTGAGTGTTAAACTTTTGAAACAACCTCATAGTGTCATGTAAGCTTGTTCGGATGTCTATGCATGTACTTAGTTTTCTCTAAACACAGTCTTTGTAATTTGATGACGTTTATTATGAGACATTAACTGAATCAATAATGCTGATGTAAACCCATTTATAAATGAGACTCTGCATGTGTGTCTATATGTGAGTTTTTCCCTATGGACTCCGAAATGATTTGGCCAATTTTCATGAAAATTCACACAGTTTTACTTTATGTGCTTGGGAGTGTTCCTATATAGGTGTTGTTTCTTTATACCTCAAATAAGAATAAAAAATCAATAATAACCATAAAAACACATCAGATCCATTTTCAAAATTTTGAATTTAAAATGTCTATTTATTGCATAATATCGCTTCATATATATATATATATATATATATGCAATATTTTTTTCCAAAAACGCTTCATGTTAAAAATAAATTATTTATTCTTAATTTTCATAAACGCTTTTCCATTATTTATTTATAATTAAAAGACGCTTCTTCATATCTTGTGTTTTATAAAAAAATATTTTCAAGCAACAATCTACACCCTTATGATGTTAAAATGTCTTATACGGTCAAGTCACCTTCGCCTTTAAGTCAGTTCACCGAAGTTAAGCAACCTCGAGTTTTGTTAGTTGTTAAATGGGCGACCATTTAAGAATACATTCAATTTCTTGTTTTTTTTTCTGCTCTATCTAGCCGCGCACTTGTAAATCGGAATGCAAGACCAGATGCAGAACCCAGACGATGATCCTTCTTTTATATGCATATAGATGATTACGATCCAATCGATGTTCCGTATTGTATATCCTTTCTAAATTTCGAGTGTTTTGGTGAATACTTTTAGAAACTATAAATGTTTGTGGATGGCCCAAGTGCTTTCTGACCTATCTTGGTCCATCTTCAGAGCCTTAGAGAATATAATTATGTGGGTTATTTGTATAATAAAACTGCAATAAATTTTCGAAAGGCGAGAATGTATGTGTGTGTGTGAGTATGTGTGTGTAAGTGTGTGTATGTACGTTTGTGTAAATATACATATAAATATACAAAATAATAATAAATGCATACTTTTAAGAAAACATTATTTCTAGATGCAGCCTTATCTCTAAATGCATATTAATGTAAGTCTTCCATATATTCATAGTGAGGGGAATAATACTAGCATCAACAAAAATATCTTTTTTATGAATGGTAATGGTAATGGCGAAATAATTAAGTTGGTTTAAGAGCAACGTCTTGAAAATGCCTACGAACGCATGGTTATTGTCTCTCTTGTCAGTGCATTTCTACTTTTATTTTCAATCTGAAATACGGTTGTTTTAGTCGTGGGAAAGGTGACAATAAATTTCAAGTTGGAGAGGGAAAGGACAGAATAGGATTGTGATAATCGAAACGCGCAGAAAATAAGGAAAAGCTTCCTTGGGGATTTTCGCACTTGTATTTTAATGAGACAACATCCAGAGGCAATGGATGTGTCTATCTCCTCCCGGACACCCTTTGCTTAGCATCACGACGGAGAAGTCGAAGATAGAAGAACCCTGATGATTTTTCAAAAAGAATTCTCTTGATTGAATTAGATTTTGCGCAAGAAGGGAGCAGAGAGGTTTTAGACAATAAAAACTAAAAAAGAAATAAAATAAAGGGAAAAAAAAGATAGGTATATTTAAGGAGTAGGTGCAGAGGTCATGGGTTCGTGGGTGGTGTGTAATTATGACACAGGCTGCCAGGTGCTATAGAAATTCGAAAAAGGAGAAGGTGTGGGCAAGAAAATCGTTTCTAGAAATGTTTAAAAATATGTAATAATAAATAAAATATACAGTTTGAAAACAAAAAGCCCAGGGAAGAAACATAAGAAAGAGCTATAAGTAAATAAAAGAATGAATGAATATATAATTGAATAAATGCAAATTAGTAATCTCACGGGAACATGCGTAGACGTATATACAGACAAGCATGAATAGATAAACGCATACTAAAAAAATAAAATGAAAAAACAAACTTGACATTACTTGAATACATACATATTCATGCATGTAATCAGACGAACTTGAAATAATAAAAACAAATAAGGCAAAACTAGC
>JAUZSX010333357.1:0-10922 GCA_034780655.1 Idiosepius hallami | reverse complement strand
ATGGGTGTCTGTGTGTGTGTATGTGTGTGTGTATATATGTGTGTGTGTGTGTGTTTGTGTTTCAACAATATTTTACTGCTGCAATTTTACAGCAAACATTTTCTCTGCTGTTTTAAGCTGAGGTAAATTGGCATTGGTTACTTTTACATTTGGGGAAGATCTCTTAGCCTCGTCATTAGGCAGTTGACTGTCGAATCGTAATACACGAGTTCGATTCCTATTCGTTCCATTTGCATTCCTAATTTTATCCTTGGGGATGGTATTATTCCCCATATCCCCAAGCAATGGGTTAAATAGTCGCATTTTTCATTCAAAAACTACGTGTGGAGGAAAAAACGATTATCAAAAAGTATTGTTTCTGGCATTAAATGACCTAAAAATGTTGTATAAAAACAAACAAACAAACACATCTGAGTATTTTCATCCTCAATGCAATTTGCGAAATGCAACAAAAAGGTGAGACATTTGGAATTTAAATCTATTTGAATTTAGATTAGATTTTAAAACAATAAAAAAAAAACAGTTAGCCTAACATTTTTTTTAAAAATCACTATCCCAAACCGAATTAATGCTTCATGTTTTCATCAACTTCTAGTTTTTGTTTGTTTTGTTTTTTCAAAGCAAAAAAAAATTGTCTATTGCTTTGTTTATTGTCAAATTTCAATCAGTAAAACTGTTTAGTAAAAGTCTTTACAGAATAATAAATAATAAATAATCTTTACAGTTTATCACGTTTCTGGTTAATTCATTCTTTGTAAGTTCTTTTTTGTTTAAGTTTATTTTGTTTTTATCTTAATTATTTTATTCATTTTCATTTCCTTCAATTTGTTTTAAATACAGGTTTTAGATAAAAAAAAACTATTGCATAAATTAGAAAGGGAATATGTTCATGTCTTACTCGAAACTCTTTCTAATTTAATGCATTTTATCAACAAGAATTTGAACTTATAGATATGAACCCAGAATGTTTACCACGAAGCTATTAATTCACTTTCTTTCATTATTGTCCAATTCTTATTTAAAATGTTCATGTTTTTCAATGCAATGCTTATTTTCAGATTTATATTTTAGTTATAAGAGAGATTAAAGAAATTGCCTTATAATCAAGGTTTTGGGAAATTGTTTCTCTATTGGTGTTTGGACAATTTAAAGAAATAATGACAAAATGGGACTCATTTGTGTATTTTTTAGGAAAAAGAAGAAAACAATAAATTAGGTTCACTTTATTCAAATTGAATTTAGGAGATCTATTCTTTTATTTGTCTTGCTTTTCTTTTCTGTTATGTTTTTTTTCTTTAATTTTTGGATAGATTTTTACGTTCTATTATTGTTTTTTAAAGCAATCAAACAATTTCTTTATTTTTCATCAATTTGCTTCAAAACAACAACAACGTTAAAGTCGACTTTCCCCTTTTTGTTTACTTTTTTTTCGGGGAGATGGTTGTTATTGTTCTGAAGACGTTTATCAAGTCTACACTGTCTTGTTTGGTACATCTAACTTTATATAAAATACAGCAAAATAAATTTGCATTTTTTAGTATGTATGTATTTAGTTTTGTTTAAGTAGGCGTCGACTGATAAGAAGGATAAGCTTTTAAGGCATATTTTTGTGTATCTGAAAATATCAATAATTATTTATAAAAAACGATAAGGTGGGAAAAAATTATCAAGTAAACATTTCAACAGTCAGGATCTATTGATGCAAAAAAAGCAATGAATCACTTTAATAGCACTCTTTAATTGCTTTAAATCTATCAATCATATTGAAGGGATTTTTTTTTTTTTGGTTTTTAATTCAACAATAAGTAAATTATCATAGTTTCATCTATACTTCTAAGTTCTAATATTTTCTGTCTACCGGCAATGGTGAATTGAGCTGTCGATCAATCAGACCTGGTCCAAGGGCCCGGCATTGCAAGCGGAACCTCCTGATTAGGGCCCCTCAGCTGTATTTTATTTAAATGTTGATTCGTACTAATTAAATGGAAATTTTGATTGACATGTCATTACTAGGGCTGTGATAATAAGCTTTTATTAAAGAATATTCTTGTCATTACTTGACTATTTTGCGTTATTAGTTAGCTTGTGACAATATGCTTTTATTAAAGAATATTCTTGTCACAGTCTTTATAACTAGAGCTATGACAAGCATATTCTTTTATTGTTGTCACTATCATTATGAAACTTTGGAAGCTCTTCATGAGCTTCAAGTTTTAAATCTTTAAACTAAGGCAGCGACGGTGGAGCATTAGTAAAAGCTCAGGTTCCGAGAGAGCTAAAGTGAATTCAATGGTTTTGACTGGGATTTGAACTCGCGTAACACGATCTCAGAGCCCGAGCTCTTACCAATGCTCTACCGTCACTGCCTATGTCAGACTTTACTATATTGCGATTTTACCATTTCTTTTATTTCTTTACTTATTAGAAGGGCCTTAGGAAGATACTTTTAATAAAAATGTACTTGTCACAGCCATAATAACGAGGGATATGACAAGCATATTCTTTGATAAAAGATTATTGTCACAGCCATATTGAAAAAAAAGCAAAAATCACTGTTTTACAAAATTCTCTTCGTATCGTCTCCTGTACTAACAAAGAAAATTTATAAAGTTTTGGAAAGCCTGCGCTGTCTAGTCTATCTAAAAACATGATTACATATCTATATATATGTTAATGAAAGTATTGGCAAGTTTGTTTTTAGGTATAAATGTTTTGCTTAGTTTATTTGCTTTCTTTTGTTCACTCACTTGTCCTTCGAATTGGCTCTTGTAAGTAAATAGGTCATACTTTGGAAGTAAAAATAAACCAAAACAAAGAATAAAGTTTTGTCTGGGAAGATGGAAAAAAGATGGTCGTCAAGTAAAGAAGCAGCCAAAAATTCAAGCCAGCATGAATTAGAATTTGGCGTCCAAATTTTGGCAGAGGATCTGAGGTTTCCAGAAGATTCTTTATGCTTAGTCGTTGGAAGATTCCAACAGAGAAGATATAATCACTCATTGGCAATTATCACTTTGCTCAAGACTTTTACGAGTTCTTTCCTTTTGATATCATTGCATTATTTTAGTTTATTTTAGTTTAGTTTTTTTTACTTTATTTTATATTGTTTTGTTTTTTTTGTTGTTTTATTTTTGTCTATTTTACTTTATTTTATTTCATTTCATTTTATTCTATTTTATTTTATTTTGTTCTATTTTATTTTATATTATTTTATTCAATTTTAATTTATTCTGTTTTATTTTGATTTATTTTGTTTTATTTTATTTTATATTGTTTTATATCTTGTTTTATTTTAACATGTTTTTTTATATTTAATTGATTTTATATTGTTTTATATCTTGTTTTATTTTAACATATTTTTTTATATTTAATTGATTTTATATTGTTTTATATCTTGTTTTATTTTAACATATTTTGTTCTATTTTATTTTATATTATTTTATTTTATATTGTTTTATATCTTGTTTTATTTTAACATATTTGATTTTATTCTATATTATTTTATTCAATTTAAATCTATTCTATTTTATTTTATTTTATTTCATTTTTTTTCTTATATTTTTATTCTCTTTTATTTTATATTCTGTTATAAACTATCTTTACCTTATTCGATTTGATTCTATCTTAATTTATTTTGTTTGATTTTATCTTATTTAATTTATTAACCTATTTTGGATTCATCTTTTGTTAGGATTTTTTACTTTGTTTTTTTATCTATTTTCTTTAGATTCATTTCTCTTCTCTCTTTTTCTCCTCGCCTCTCAGTCTTTCTCTCACTCTCTCTCGCTTTCTTTCTTTCTTTCTTTCTTTCTTTCTTTCTTTCTTTCTTACATTCCTTCTCTCTCTTTTATCCTTTTCTTTCTCTCTCTTTCATTCTCTTTTTCTCTTCCTCTGTTTTATTCTGTCACTCCTTCGCAATTTTAATTTTGCATTCTTTCTATTCTATATTTTCCTCTCTCCGTTTATTTTTCAATTTATTTGTTTATGTTCAATTCTTTCCCTCCTCCCCCATCTCTCTCTCTTCCTCTTAAATTTTTTATATCTTTTTCTCTATTTTTATATTTGGTTCTCTCTATATATCTTTCTCTCTCTCTCTCTCTCTCTCTGTCTCTCTCTCTCTCTCTCTCTCTTCCTATTCTCTCTCTCTTTTTTCTTGGTCTTTTTCTCTTTTTTTTAAATCGATTTTTTTTCGTATTTTTACTCAATCCTCTGATTTGATTTCGATTCCATTTATTTTTCCTTCTTTCTAGCTTTCTTTCCCTCTTTCTCCCCGAACTCTCTCTCTCTTTCCCTCTCTGTCTTTCCCTCTTTATCTATCTACCAATCTATCTATCTATTTATCTACCAACCTACAGATCTATTTATCTCCCATTAAAAAAACTGAAAAACTTGTAGCCATAGAATTCAACAAAGGATTTTTTTTACATCCTTTTTTATTCTTTTTAATTAGAAACGTGGTTCGATGTTCGAACAACGAACGGAAGTCGTGATGATTATACTGGGACGCATGTCATACACTTACTTTGTTATAGACGATACCTTCCACAAAACTAGGCATCAAAGCAGCCTCTCACCCATCAGGACTTTGAGAGTCAACTTTCAATATCATTTTGTACACACGGATTGTTTTTTTATATATATTTATTAAAAATCAGGTGCACAGGTCCCTGTGTACCTGATTTTTAATAAATGTATACAAAATTTTTTTAAAAAAACGCGTGTATACAAAATTATGTTATTAAAAATATTTTTAGGTACACAGGGACTTTTTTATCACACTGGATATGAAAAAAGAAGAAAGGACCTCAAATAAATTTAAATCAGTTGTTGTGGTAATTTATCCAAAAGTAAAAGTTTAAATCAAATAAAGCTATTAATAAGCAGCAATTAATAGCAGTGTTGCAACAAAGGCCCGAATAGTAGTAGTAGTAGTAGTAGTAGTAGTAATGGTAGTTGTAGTTAAATCCAACAGTAGTCACATAGAGTCCATGATTTGGTAAGAAGTAAGAAAAAATGTTAATTTAGTTGTTATACATAAATGTTGTCTTAATTCTTCTTTGTTAATGGTCGGGTTAAATTTACCCTCAGTATTTAATAGAATCGTCCAATCTCCGTGCTCATACCCAACACAGTCTTGGTAAATGAAAATAATGCAACAGTATCCAAAAATAAAACTATTAAATATTTTAATAACAAACTTAGATCCTGCTTTTTTGATTTGTCTTATGGCTGTAGCGCTGCTCTGATTTGGAGACCAATTTAGTATTGTATCAATTTTATCATTGAACTTTCTACTTGCTTCATTCTTTTTATCTGTTGTACTTTTTTTATCATTTTTCTTTTTTCTATAAATATTTTCTTGTGTAGATTCCAGATAAAGCAAAAGCAACACAAGGATAATTATTTTTTATTGTTTGTTTTTACCTCAAATGTATGAACAAATATATCTATACGATTCTTAAACAGAAAAACACAATCCTTCTCTCTATTTAAAAGAAGTCTTTTAACAGACACTAATTATTTTTTTACTCGTCTACAAAATGTAAGGGGAATGTTGCACCTTTGATGAACATAGGTAGAATAAATGTGATTGGTGGCTAGAGACCAGATGTTCTTAACGAATATGATAATGTAAATTCTGTAGGTATTAAACTGAAGATGATGCAAATTTCATGAATATCCAAAATGTTATCTCACAATATCAATGTTTATTTTAATAAATAAAGATTTGTATTCAAGTTTACCATAATCTCAGAAATCATAACCTTTTCAATTTTAATTTGCATTGTTTATACTTTAATTTGAATGAGAAAAAACAATTATATTTTACTAAGATTCCGTCAATTTTCGTGTTGTGCTTATATTATATTATATTTACTTGGTGAGCACCAACCAAAGTTTGGCACAAGGCCATTTTTACGTGCTCTTCCCGGGATTTTTACATTCGGTGTTACCCTTCATCTAGATGAGCTGATCTACCGAGTTAATGAGCCCCATCTGTCCGAGGGTGCTAAAGTGAAAGTAATGGTTTTGACTGGGATCTGAACTCGCGTAATATGATCTCAGAGCCCGAGCTTCTATCAATGCTCCACCGTGTTGTGCTTATATAGATTAATGACTCATTTTTTGCAATCTATACAATCCACCTCCAAATATTATTATTATAAGCAGTCCTTCATGACTGAAGATAACTATTTCAGGAGGTGGTGCCCTCTCTTCGTGTATTGCTGAAGGCCACGTGCACTAAGAAACCTCTTGTTGCAGAGCGCACATATGTGCACGCCAGACGTGTGACGTTGCAGGTGTCTCTGATAGGACACGTCCTCCAATTTTTTTTTTGGGGGGTAATTTTTTTCCATTCTGGAGGCTTTCACGTCAGTTACCTCTGTCAAGAGCCTGCTGCTCCAACTCTTCACCTCAGTATCCATTGTTCTCAAGCGTCGTTTAATAAAGTCCTTGTACCGCAACTTCTGACATCCGACCTTGCGCCTACCATCGTGAAACTCACTGTACAAGATCTGTTTTGGGATGCGGTTGTTCTTCATCCTCCCCACAAAGCCAACCAAGCGCAGTTGTGAAGCAGCCAGGAATGTATCGAAACACTCCGTGCTGGCCCTTTTAAAGACTTCAACATTCGTTCTATACTTTCCATGGATAGCAATGGTGGAGCATTGGTAAAAGCTCGGGCTCTGGAATCGTATTACGTGAGTTCAAATCCCAGTGAAAACCATTACCTTCACTTTAGCACCCTCGGGCAGATGAGGTTCGTTAACTCAGGAGAACATCTCATCTAGGTGAAGGCTAACACCGAATGCAAAAATCCCAGGTAAGAGCTCGTAAAAATGGCCTTGTGCTAAACTTGGGTTGGTGCTCACCAAGTAAATATAATCTACTTACCATGTAATTTTTGTATTCTTCTAAGGTGAGACAGTGCAGTAGAGACTGCTGTACTGTCTCTATTTTTTTTTATATGTCGTCTATATAGTGTGTACATGTCCGCCGAGTACAGCAAGGTTGGCAGCACGACAGCTTCGTAGACCCTGCACTTAGTGTCTAACCTGAAACCGATTCATACCCATAGTCTCATCTCCAACTTGCCAAATGCAATGCATCCAAAAAATCTATACTGTTGTTGTCAGCCAATACCGTACTTCCGAGATACTTGAAGTTGGTCACTACTTTCAGTCTTTGTCCCTAGATGGAAATCTCTGATTCCTGTGGTTCTTGTCTGTCTGACGCAGGTTGGTACAGTACCTTAGTCTTGTTAGTGTTTATTCTTGGACCTAGCTTATCAGCTATATTTGCAAATAACCTATCCAAAGAAATATCAGTATTTAGAAATTTCACATGTTTAATTAAATCGTTTAATTGTTATAGGATTTCTTTTGCCATTATTTCTTTAAAATCATTTTTTCCAAATGCAATCTTAATAAGTAGTTAATAAAATAATTGTTTTTTAATAGACGTCGTAAATATGCTTAAACAAATTCTGACTTTAGTAAAATACATTCGATTAAAAGAAAATCCATTAGTTTTTTAAAGGCTTAAACTTATTAGCTTAGATCTGGTGGACAAGACTTAGTTTACTGTAATCTTATATTAATCCAGGAAGTTAGTTTTAATTTAGATGCTTCACTTTGTACTACATACAACTTCAAATTTAACTTTTCAATTATTTGAAAGTTTTTTCTATATTTTTATTGACTGACAAATTATAAAGTTTCATTTTTGTTTTAGTTTTTTTTCTCAAAATAAGCTTTGGAAATATTTTATAAAGTCAAGTTGAATATTTTTGATCTGAACTGATTTGCAATGCAATATCCCAAATCAGAAATGTCTCCTAAATTTAATTTATGAAATTCTCAATAAACCTCTAAGTATAAAGAATGGAAAGCAATCAAGAAGTACTTTCGTATATCTTTGATTATTCACCTCGTATTTGAAAAAGAAGAATTTCCAAAAATTACAAATCATTGATTAAAGGTTTTGTTTGCCCAACAACAACATCATTTGTTACCAACGAAATGAGGATATGATTATTATTATTATTATTATTATTATTATTATTATTAAGATGATGAATGAAGATTTAGATAACTTTATAAAGATGATGATGATGATAATAATGACGATGATGATGATGAATACGTAGATAAATTCCTCTGTCTCTCCTCTTCTCTCTATCTTCCCATCTCTCTCTCTCCCTGTCTTTTACTTTCTCTTCTCTCTCATTCTTTCTTTCTTCCCTTCATTCTCTTTCTATCTCTCTCATTCGCTCTCTTTTTCTTCCCCTCTCTCTCTCTCTCTTTCCCCTTCTTCCTCTCTCTTTATTATCATCACCATCACCATCACCATCATCATCATCATTCCCATCACCATTACCATCATCATCATCATCATCATTACCATCATCATCACCATCATCATCTACATCACCATCATCATCATCATCATCATCATCATCTTATCTTATTATTGAAATCGAGTCACAAGAAAAGACGTACAAAAATAGACGTCTAGAAGATTTTTTTCTCGAAAACTTTAATTTTCTGTCGTGATTAGAAAAATTGTATTATTTCCAAATATTTTGCTTTTGTTTTTGGAATGAAATAATTTGTAATGAAAGCCAACAGACAAAAAATTGGAAGTGGAGTGAGAAATAGCAACAAAGGTGATTGATATTGTTCTTTTGACGAGCTCTTCTTTCAGCCGAAAATCTGTTTGTTAATAATATGGACTTGTGACCGATCGACATTTCTTTGAATATTTAATCGCAGTATTTTGATGCAACGACTTAAAAGTGATTAAGTGGAAACTTAAATGTTTTTTTAGCAAATCCTTTCTGAAATAAAACAACAGATGAAAATCAAACACTTTGACTAAACAACAAATACATTTTAACCGTCTCACAAACGAAATAATTTTAAAAAAATATACTAGAAGTATTGCCCGGCTTTGCCTGACGCCGGGGACTTGCAATTAAGGTCATTAAAGAAGCCTGCAAGACAATTGATGCGTTTTTATTATAAATTCATTTCTAAAGATTTTTTTATACCAAGTATATTTCTATAGCTTAGTTAACGAAGCTACTTATATAGAAAGGTAGTACTGTATATATGCAAATTTTAGTGGTATAAATATCTTTTATATATAACTATATATAGCTCTACGTATAAGTTTTTTTAAAAATAAATATTGAGGTTTTATTTTTAAAGTGATACAGGGTGTAGGGTTTCATACAAACACGACGACGATCTAATTCTTATTTGTATATAGATTATTCGGATTATTTTGGTTTTACAAACATTTTTTTTAATTTTGACCCTAATTACTTGGACTATATTCCTCATCATTCTTCTATTATTGCCTTTACAACACTGGATCGTTAATAGATATACAAACTTCCAAACCTGTTTGCAAGATATTAAAAATTCTTTTTTTTAATGTAATTAAAACAACGTTTTAGCTTATCCTCTCCAGACGTCTTAAAGTATTACTTGTCTATTTAAGGAATATCACGAATTCTTTCATTTAAGAATCCTCCATAATCTTTATTCTATCAACAAGGAATTATTTTTATCCCGTCAGGTAAAATCTAGTATAAAATGTTAATGTTTGTTGAGATTTTTAGTTAATTCCCACTGCTATCAGGTTTGAACCTGTAACCTTCTCACAGCTGTCACTGACGAGAACTTATATCAGCTAATATCGTTATCAAATCTAATGTAAATTTGCAAATCCAATGAAATGCAATTATGAATCCTGGATATTAATGATGTTTATAGCCGCTTTAATAGAATAAAGACAATCAGCTCTTGTAGAAGAAATCAACTTTCAAGTGCAATGACTTGCTTATGAATGTTCCTCGAATTGACAAGTGGCACCTGAAGAATTCCAAGGGCAAATCAGTCGAAAGGTTATATCGATAATTATGACGGTGAGAACAAAAGTCAGATTAATCTAAACAGTAATTAGTAATGGTCTATTTCAGAAATTAAATCCAATAATATAATCTCAATCACACAACCGTACAATATCGACTAACATAAAATGATAGACCGACACACTTACACAGTGGGTAGGCATTTGGACGTCGGAATCGTAATACGCAAGATCGAATCCCAGTCATTAATTTGTGTTCATAATTGGACTAATACCCTTGGGAAAGAAGTGTATCCCCACATTTCCTCCAGCTATGGGTTAAATAGCGAAAATTGTGTTATTCAAAAGAAAAAAAAACTACGTATGTATACAATGACTGTTCTTATCATTTAATGACATAAAAAGGGTTGATATACCGTAAAAACAAACCAACTTACACACACTGAACCAAAGAAATACACCCACAAAATGAAGTCAAAAATACAACTACATCTTGGTATAAAATCAAAGGTACATAATTACATTCACGATCACTCATATAGATGTTGTTGGAACTCACCTAGAAACGTAAAATGGACTCTTCCTAAATACGTTTCCCGGAAAGTGCCCCTTTTTAATGTCTCAACGTCAATCCATAATATTGGGCTTCCTACGATCACTCTCATTGCTTTCTTTCTCCTCTTGTTCATATAAAACCTACTTAATTAATATTCCTGTCTGGGCCTTTCTTTGTGACCCTTTTAGGGCCACAACAATTCTCATTCCCATTGATAGATTTCTATGGCTGATTTATCAACAATAGACAACAATGAAACACTTATACAAAAAGATAGAACATGTAACTGACATAAAATGTCAATCCATGAGGATGGACAAGGAGGACCGAAAACATTTGGAAGAAGCTCGACTCCACAATTAAGTTTCTTGCAAGAAAAAAAGAGAAAATTGAATTAAAAATATTGAAAAGAAAAAAATAAAATTCTTTTTAATTAAACGTGCATGAGTAATGATATTCAACCTAGGTATACTAAACTTTAAACACA
>JAUZSX010333346.1:0-10924 GCA_034780655.1 Idiosepius hallami | reverse complement strand
GAAACAGAGAGAATTGTGAATTTTTCCAAGCAAACATAAGTACAAACACGATAGAGTTTTATAATAATAATAGATATATATATATATATAGTTTATATTTAAAGTGGCCTGATGATCATATAGGTGCAACACTGAAAGTTACTAAACACACACACACACACACACACAAATAGAGAGACAGACAGACAGACTTTAAAGAGATAAATAAATGAATAAAACAGAATATTCTGTCTATTTATTTTTCATATTGTTGTCCTCCTCTTTATTAACCTTTATTTCAGCTAAAAACCCACTTAACTTTCTTCAAAGGATCCAATTCTGAAATGTTCATGTCATAGAACTTTAATGAATTACTTAATCCAAAGTCAAATCTCTTGGAAATATATTCTTGATTATTTTTACCCATGGGTGAATTTTTACAACTTACAAACCCAATTTCTATCTCTTGTTCATTGTATTACTACTTGATGTATCTTTTTACTTACTTATTACTCATTATATATTTTATATATGTAGTGTATTGGTTTACCTGCGTTTCCAGAGGATGTATACAAAAAAAAATTCCGACATGTGCCTTACCTCTACTTCCCTTTCCAGAAGGCTTCCTATGCACATCAGTGACTCCAGCTCATTCACATCCACTCCTTTAATAAAAAAAGAAATATAATCAATACTAGTTGACAACACCAAAATAATAGAAACTGAATCACACAAACAAAAATGTTTGTCTCTTTTCTATTATTGTTGGAATCCATTATTAGAGCTTTGTTGAATTTAGTTTACTTTGCCAATAGTTTAATCTATTGATGTCAATTTCTTATTAGCATATTTAGTTTTCTGAAATTTAAACATTCTAAATTCCATTTTATATCCTTTTTTGATATAAATTTGACACCATTTTAAGAATTAATAATTAACTTGAAATATTTATTTGACAAAAGTTCATAATTCATCCCATTTCTTTTTTAAATTGTCTTATGTAAAATTATGTATTGTAATTCACATAATCTCTTTCTTGGTTTTATTTATTAAGATGAAAGAAAATCCTCTAATTTCAATGCAAAGGCTGATTGCCCAAAAGTTTTAGATCATTATCAAAATAAAATATTTTAAAGAAAGGATATTTTTAACTGACAGATTATTAAGAACTTAATTATAAACAAAGAATTTTTTAATATAATTTACATAATTTTCCATACAGATGTTTTAATGCAATTTGAAAAACTTACCCAAACTTAGTGTCAAAATTACATATTACAAACAATTGTAATCCAGTCATACTTTGTGCATTTAATCAAGTCTATTTCATTGTATTTTTAATTTACATTAATTATACTTTCTCTTTTATTATGTACATGGGAAAAAAAAGAATTCAAATTAATTTCAAGACCACTCAAGATAATGAAGTCTTAAATTAATTGAGAAAATTATGACAGAATCAATCTTTTCCTAACATTGAATTAATATTTTTTATTTTGGCTGAACTTTTAAAACAGCCAGTGGATACCTGAGTTTTTTTAGTCGAATTTTTATTGAAATATTAGACCATGTTAACACCAGAAAAAAAGGTAACTTTTAATGGACTGTAAAAGTGGTGGGTGTGATTTGTTTTTTCTGTAAATTGTGTATAAAATCATAAGAAAATTTTCCAGAACTTTTCCTAAGCGAAATTTGCTTTATTGCAAACTTTTGACCTCATCTTGGTAGGTTTTGTTCTTTTTTCACTATATTTTGGCCACTGTGATTAACTGCAACCATGAAAAGGAAAAAACAATAAAACCTACCAAGATGAGGACAAAAGCCTGCAATAAAACCTCATCTCAAAAAGGATTCCAAATAAGAATGGAATTTGGTAACATTAATTAATTCTATAAATCTAAATCTAAATCCACAAATTGGAGGCTGAAATTTTATCTTGATTTGTTTCTAAATCTGACCAATTACAATTCAGCTTTTTAGTCAATGCAACAATATTCACAGCCATCAATGATGGCTTCATTAAAGAAAGTATTGTTATTATTATTAGATGATCTCAAATGTGAAACATCTGCACTTGGGAAAAATAGTTTTGTCATTCATTTACCTATTTTTTCCTTCCACCTTTACTATCAAGGTCATAGAATGAAAAATCTGGGGTGATATAGATCAGTGTTTCCCAAAGTTTTATATACTGGGACCCAGTAAAAGGGTTCCAACTTACATGAAGGCCTAGTGGTAGATTGAATGGGTGCGAGCAGACCGCTAACAGCTGAGGGTCTGGGGCCTGCTGAAGGGCATGAGAAAATTTTGCAGGGAAAACACTTAATTTGGTGCATTTTATAAGCATGTTTATGGCTTGATATTGCTTGTATTTTTAATATCTAAGAACAAGGCATTTTGTCAACAAATTTATCAACTTATATTGTGACTATCTGGAACAAGCACAGAATTTAAAATTCTGAATTCAATTTAATTTAAATTCAGAATTTTAAATCAAACCCACTGAACACACATAACTCAGTTACAAGTCTCATGGGAATTTAAATTTAACAAGCGGTTCTGCAGTCAAATACATAGATGGCTGTCTAACCAAAGACTAAGGGAGCATCAACCCAATGGTTTAACCATGCCCCCAGATACTAACCTGGGTATTACCCGTCCCACCACATGATACTGTACCTGGTATTTGTAAATGTTCACCCATCTAACTATTGACTAAAATCAATGTGGCTTAACTTCAATAATCTGAAGGGAACCAGTGTTTGTAAGGCAACTTGACCATACCCATTATTTAATCCACCGGGTAATAGTCTTTATTCACATTACATTTAGCTTGCAGTAAGGATTAAACCTTCAATATTCAGAAGTGATACAAAAAATCCATGTTGTGCACTGCATAAATATTCACCTTTTTTAATAATGATTTAGGATTTTAATTCCAAGTCATTCTGGTCCATTTGCATTTGGACTAATACCATTGGAAAAGGTATGATATCTCTATGATATATCCCTGGCCAAAGAGTGCAACTAGTATTATTTAAGAAAGATAATTATTAAAAATTATCATTCTCGATGTTAAATTACATAAATTTTATATGCCATTAAAAATATTGAGTTGCTTCTGAATATTTTTTTCATGTCTCCTGTATTAAACATCTTTTGAATTCGCCCTTCACATGTGGGAGAAAAACTCTACTGAGTTTTCAGGAAGTTAATCCGAATATTATATATCTATATCCAGAATTCTAGAGTTAATATTCAGAATTCTAGAGCTAAAACTATGGAGGGTTTCTCTCTTGATATTTAGTAATTAATTAGTATTAATACTCATTGCCTTTGCTCAATATTGTCAGCAGTGGACAATTTCTTACAGCAATTCAAAAGAAAGGAAAAATAAAAGTCATACAAATTATCAATAATAAATTGTAATCATCAAAAATGATTGTAGAATTTTATTTTCTGTTACTTAAAAATTTTAGTATTTTTAGATTGTGTAGACTATTGTTTTTATCTTTATTATTATTTATGCAGTATTTTTGTTGATTTCCTTCTGGTTTTACTCATTGAATTTAAAAATGTTTTTGTAAAATTTTGGAACTTCAAAGTCATTTGAATTTTATTTTGTTGTCATCAGCACCCACTTGTGTCTGAGTATTGGGTCCATCACTTATTCCATATTTTTTTTTAAAAAAGCCTTTGTTTGATTCAATATCAAATAGTGCTCAGTTTTATCACTGACAAATTAATAATGCCTGAAGAAGTTTTAGGAACAGAGCACTAAGACCTTTTTTCTTTTATTTATTTATTATTATTATTAATATTACTTTAATGTTGTTGCAACGGCATAGTTTGTTGGATGGTCATAAAATCTATGAAATTTTATGTCCAGCAAAACAACTGCAATTGCATTAGCAAAAGATTTAATAAAATTTGTAATTAACTACAAAAAAAATTCACACTTACAATATCTTATGTGCCACTAAAGAAATGGAGAGCTGGTGCATATGGTATAAAGTAAGTTTACTTTCCATTCTTGACAAAAACTTTTTCAAAATGTTTTTTAGATAAAATTCTAATATTTCATTTAGGTTTTAAATTGGAAAAAAATTAAAGTCTTTAACAACATTTTTATTTACATCATTGATTTCTACATCATGGGAGATTTGTCCCTACAACATTTTAAATGCATTTAAATTATTTTAAAAGAATTTTTCTCTTAAAAACCACTAATTTTAAGAATAAATTTGTTTCCAATTTTCTTCTTAAAATAAATACATTTAATAAATATTTTTTTTATTGACGAATAAATATTTAAATCGTTTATTAAATCATCATTCATCACACAATAATGTCCTAATTTTTTTAAATGAATGGTCATAATAAAATGCTACCCTGAAAGCTATATGAAATGGCTTTAAGTTTATCCTAACACTGATTAGAAAAAAATTATTAAAATATGTTTTTTTTTAATTTTTAAATCAATAAAAATCTACAACAAATACAGATTTTATTTTTTGACGTAACCCAAGGGAAATAAATCCTGCTTTACTTCTTTGTCCTTCTTAATAAAGCCAATGTAGTAAAGCAAGATTTATCTCCCTTGGATAACCTTATAAACTGAAGTCTGTAGTTGTTGTAGGTTTTTATTGATTTAATAATGTTTCGAGAAACTTGAAAAAAAGTTCAATTTCGAAACTATTTTTTTCAAAGAATGCATAAATGTTGGTCAATTCTTTGTTTAGGCTTGGGATAACCAAAATAATAACATTTTTTAAATGAAATTTTATCTCGTTTTATGAAGCAAAATGAAAGTAATTACTTTTTTTCTCGTTGTTTAATTACCTTTATTTAAAATTTTAGAAACTCATACGTCACTAAAAAATATTTTTAAAGCATTAAAAAAAGCATTAATTAAATAGTATGTCCAAAAACTTGACATTTTTTAAAATTTTTATTTACGTAAAAGTAAAGAAAAATATTCCTAAAACGAGATAAAATTTTTCATGAAATTCTTTTATATCGGTTATTTCCCTTTGATCATTATATTTTAAAGTTAGTCAAGTTTACCTCCCTTGATTTTTTTGTAATATTATTCAATACAGTTCATTTGTTTGATAAATAAGTTTATCCTTTTTTTTAATTTCAAGACATACAAAATTACAATCATAGCCTGTTTCATTGAATTAAGGCAATTAATTCTGTTTTTTTATGAATTATCTTACTGAAGATGAAAATAAAAGCCTAAATAACTTGAATGAAGGCAATTTGGTTTTGTTTGATATTTTGTTTAAAAATGAAATATTTTTATATTTTTTATTTTTTAGAATTATTTTAATATGGACTCAATATTAATTTTGATTTATGTTTTATTTTTCTGTAACTCTAAGTTTTCTTTTTTTTTTTTTGAATATTTTGTAAATAAACTTTCATTCCTCCAAATTTAATAATCTATGATTGACTATAAAAAGTTTAAATATATTTCATATTTGTTTCCCATTTAGTTTTTACACAAATTTCATTTCAGATGATAAAAATTCAATAAAAAAAAAATATTTTGTCTAACAAAATTTAAAAATGCTATTAATTTTTTAATGTATAAAAATTCTGGTTATTATTTGCATTAAAACTTGTTTTAAATTAGAGAGAAAAAAAGGACTGTTATACAAAAGTGAAAAATAAAAACAAACAATTCACAGAATTGTTTATCAATAAATTAAATCAAATTCATAATTTTTTTCAATTTTAGTCAAGAACCTATTTAACAAAATTATATTAAAGTAGGAGAGTTTTATAGGTTTCTTGGATTTTTGTGACACCTAACTACCTTTATATATGATATTAACTTGTTTAAGCACCAAAGTTAAGTACAAGGCCATTTTCTTAAAGTGCCTTCAAAGTTTCCAGTCTTTTTTTTTTTTTTTCATATGGGCACTTTTCTCGATAGTACACACATAAAACTCTAGTCCTCTTCAAAGTAATATCCTCCAGTTTCAAGGCAATTTTAGCATTTCAACAACTTCTGGAAGGTTTCTCGGTAGTCCTCTTGTGTGGGCATGCCAATCACCCTTGTCACAGCCTATTTCATTACCTGAATTGTCTCATAACGAGCTTATACTTTTTTACCTTTTATGAAAATCATTTAGCATTAGAAATTGTTGCAGTAGGATTGATAACTGATATTTGTTAGAAATTATTATGAATTAATACCATCATCTGTGAACAAAATTAATTATTTATGTGAGAGTCCTCTAAAGGTTGAAGTTTCAAGCCTTACCACAGGTGTTTGTATCATATAAACTTATGATGGAATGAGAACAATTTACCCCTGTGGATTGAATAAAGGGTTCTTTCTGTTTTCGTTCCTGAAATTTGATAAACAATACCTCTGGAGAGTTACATCAGTCAAAACATTGTGAATTTAACAATTTGTGTGAAGGATAACTTTTTTAAGAGTTTTCTCCCTTTGTTATGTGTTTGTAAACTCAAATATTCTGAATCAACAAGTCCAAGTCAGTCATTTTACTTTTACAAAAAAAAACAACCAGTTGCAGATTTTTTTCCATTTGGATTTGAATGAAATTCAAACAATAATTCAACAAATGAAATATCTATTTGCATAATCTCTCCATTTTTCCCGTCTTGAGAAACCCTAAAAGATTCCAAACCATTTCTATTAATCATGTCCTAAAGCACTTTTATCTTAATTCCTTTTTTTTTTTTTTCTAATTCAACTTAACAGAACAGTTAAACTAACCTTTCTTTATTAATATATGTTTTACTTTTGGTAATATATAACAACTAACATCATGAAATATATATAAAAGTTAAAAGACAAACAGAACTTAAGGCCACCACATTGGGAAACAGGCAAAGAAGAAAAGAGATACAATTGAATTCTGGGTTACGATTGTTCTTCTCTGACTTCATTTTTTTCCTGAATGAATGATCAAATATGATGAGTGTCATGTTAGCATTCCTTAAGGCACTAAAAACTTCAGATGATATTAGTTCTCTTTAAATCAAAATTGAAAATTGTATTGTGTTGTTAACAAATTAGTTTAAGTATTGAAAAGTCTATGAAAATGTTTGTTTTTAGCTTTACAGAACAAATGACCAGAAAACAAGATTCAAGGCACCAATCATGACAAGATGATCCAAATCTATTGAATTTAGAGAAGTGAAATGAAATGCAAAGAAAATGGGGATGTAACAATACAATTGTGTCAAAAAAATAAATGCCTATCAAACTTCATTTCATTTTATCAATCATTATTTTATTCAATGCAGGTTCTTGGCTTGAAGATGAATTATGTAAAAAAAGAAATTCAACCTTTTGAAAAAAAGACAAACCAATAAAATTGTTGAAGATTTATTACTGAACAAAACCCATAAACAATATATATTTCAACTACAAAAAAGAGGAAAATTTCTTTTGACTCAACAACTATGGAAAAAAAACAGTTAAATAAAAATGATTTTACACTTAAAAAGTTCTGCATCTTTAATTTTTATTAATCTGTTTTCAATTACAGATTAATAAAGAATAGAATTTGTATTTATTTTTTTTAAGTTTGTATAGAAGAAGAAAAAAAAGATTTAAAATTAAAAATTAGTTATTTTATTTTTATAATAACATTATGTATTTGTTGTTCTTCCTCAAAGACTGCTTTTCTTTCTTTAAATCAATTATAACCTTTAAATTATTTGATAAGCTTTTCCAGTGATTTCATTTCTGAAAAGAAAAATGGAAAATAATTTTATGAAACTCTTAAAATAATTTGATTTGGATTTCTTATTAAAATCTTATGTTCTAAAGTTAGTGTCACAAATCTCTTCAGTACTCAAAATTTATTTAGTATCAAGTTAAGTTTTTATACCAATTATCAAAAAAAAAAAAATTAACTTGAATAGAGTCATACCAAATGTAGAAATACTGGATAGAAAAAAACTTTTTAAAATAGTTTTGAGTTCATTTGCCAACAGTTTTTACTCTGGTCTTCTGGGGATTAAGTTTCATTAATATTTTGGGAGTTTTCAGTTAAAAAACAATTTTCTTTTATTCCTCAGAAATAGACTATTCTCATTCTGCTTTAAATCCTTATGTGTTTATTTCTCTTCAGACCAGGGATAGAATTCATAACTTTTTGTAAAAAATACACATAGACTATATTGAACTAATCAACTGTCATATCAATCTTGAACTTGATATCGATGAGGACAAACTATGTTCTATGTTCATTTACAAAAACTAATTGAATATTTGTCATGTCATATTTGTCATGTATAATCTTTGCAAGATACATTAATTCAGTCTGAAAAAGTTTAAACCAATTTTAAATATGGTTTTCAGTTTTAAAATCATTCAAAATTCACTGTTCTATTTGTTATAACAGATATTAAAATATTAAAACTTTGATCAAATCATATGTTACTAAATGACTCCAAAAGAAAAATTCTATTCTATTGCTGTTGACTGAAACATTTAAAGGGTTCTTGTGAAAATTAAAATCATGCCTATTTCAGAACATGCAAAATAACTTCAATTCTTTTATTTTTAATTTCCATGATAATCTTAATTTTGGTAATTATAAAATAAAGATCCATTGAAAACTTATTTAATGAATATAATTATAAGACAGGCATTTTAAAATGTGTATATAATAATTAATTATTACTATTTGTTTATATGAATCCATTAATGAAATCTATTATTATGAATTAGATTTTGAATTAATATAAGATCAATAATATTACAAGTTATAATTTTGAATCAATGCTTATATATTCCTATGTTTTACTTACCTTTTTTGTTTTAACTGTTTGGGTGGTTCTTTTCAATTAATGCTTATTGGATTAGGAATTGTTTTTATAAATGTATGCATATTTTTTCTTTATAATTCTAAGGGTTATTTGGTCACATTTAAAACATCAATACTACTTACATATGTCTATATATTTACAGATAATTACAGAAATACACACTTTAAAAATAAAGAAAAAATATAACTAAAGATAGACACAAATTTTTTCTCATGAGGATAATAATAATAATAATAATATAAAATTTACACCAATTTACAATAAACAAATATATACACAATGTGGAAGACGTTTTTGTACATGATCAAGAAATATGTATTTTTAATATTTATTATTTTTGTAAAGTATATTCAAGTGCAATTGTTTGACTATTTTTTTTTATAATTGAATTACAACAAATTATGAAATGATGTAATTCTTTTAAGACACATTCTGTCTTCTTTGTTTATCAATATTAGAATTTATTACTTTACATTTTCACTAATGACTCTGAATCATTATGTTTCTATATTTATATAAAATCCAAATTATGTATTAAACCTAATTTTAAAGTATAAAAGCTTTATACTTTAATAAAATACCACTAATAATTTAAATGATCTTCTATTAAATAATACTAATAAATGAAGTTAACTTTTTTAAGAACTAGGTTGAAGCTAACTTGTTTTCTTAAATAAAGAAATTGATTTTTTTCCTCTTTTAATAATTTTGCTGATGCTTTTTTTGTGTGTTTAGAATCAATCCTTTGGTTACAATTGTTGACTGTTTTGTCCCCGTGGCCTAAATCTCTGATTTTATTTGAAGTTTATGAGATTTGTTTCTGAAAATTAAGAAAACAAAAGTTTGAATTTAAAAACAAACTAAAATAATCATGGACTGTTTTTTGTTTAAATCTTTCAGCAATAATTTTGGAGTATTTAATAGACAAACTTATGGAAATTATTATACATATATAATTCATTAAAAAATATTAACACATTATTGTTATTTCTTTTGAGATTCATTTAAATATATTTGCTTAACATATTAATTCAAAAATAATCAATCAAACTATTTCAATCTTTTGTTTTTTATTCATTGAATTAACACATAAAAAATCAATTGATTTCTCAACATGAGAAGTAATAAGTATGTTGATTTTGAAATAAATATTAATTCATTTTCACAATTTCTAAAAGTATAATTTAAAAGTATATTTAATTTTTTTAGATTATATATATACATTAAAGTATTTAAAATTTTTTAAAAAGTATATTGATTATAAAATAGATATTAATTCATTCAAATAAAATAAGAGAAAATTCTTATTACTTTAAAAACGTATATATTATAAGAAATGTACCTGTATACACCTGAGAATGTTGATCATTTGTGTAGAATGTCTTTTTATGGTGAGTTGACAAGTTTATAATTTCTATTTCCTATTTAAAAACATATTTTTCCTTTCATAAATCTTCTATTATATATAAAAAAAACTTCTTAATGTGACTACAAAACGTTTTAGATGTGATTTAATGTATTTCATTTTATGTCATCAATTTTATTAAATAATTGAATGATGTTTTCATAAGCATTTACTTCCTTTAGAATATACTATATTTAATCAAGATAAAGTGTTATGTTGAATGCCACTTCATTTTTTGGAGTTCCAAAATTTTCTTATTACATTTAGACACACAAATAAAGAGAAACATACAAAACACTTATTTCATTTTAAGAAATAATCCTCAGAATGTATTTTTGTACAAAAAGGGAATAAATAAAACTTTTTCTGAAAATTGTATTTTATATTTTTATCTTAATTTTGTTTGCCTTAAGACTGCATTGATTTGAGTTTCCAATCAAAAACATTATTTGAAGTTTACATCTTAATATATCATGAAAATAATACATGTTCAGTTCTGGCCGCATGATTTAATCTAGTTTATGATGATTTTAATAATAGATTTTTAAACACTTAATACAAATAGAAAAACCCAGAATCAATTCAATGAATTATTTTGGTTTCTAATATTATTTTTGTAAAAAGGAAGCAATTCTAGTGAGGAACTGGGGGTAGTGGTCTAGGGTTTCGATAGATATTTCCTGTTGATTGCTGACTTATATCAGAAGAATTACTATCCTC
>JAUZSX010333335.1:0-10924 GCA_034780655.1 Idiosepius hallami | reverse complement strand
TCTTGTCACAGCCCTAATTATAATAGAATATTCTGTATGCAAAGAATATGCTTACATAAAAAGAATATTCTTGTCACGGCCCTAACTATAATAGAATATTCTGTATGCAAAGAATATGCTTACATAAAAAGAATATTCTTGTCACAGCCCTAGTTATCAGTATACGGATGTGCGTTTTTGTTTTGTATACTATTTTTATTATTATTAGTGTTGCGGGCCCTTGAAAGGGTAACTAAACACTAAAATAAAATAGAAAATTAGGACTACAGATAATAGGTAAATGGGATTATATTAGCAGAAATAAAAGTGAAATACAAAAGGTTTTTGCCATCTTGTGTAGCACGAGATGCTCTCTCTCCAGCTTCGAGAATTCTAAGACCAGCGAAGATATAAAGGCTGGAAGAGTTTATGTTGTGGTAAAATAGGGTAGGTACCCATAAAAATAATAATGTGTGTGCACTTCTCTGTGCGTGTATGAAGAAGTCCATTTGGCCAAGAGGTTAGTGGACTTCGGAATCTTAGTATGCGAGTTCGATTTACCAGTCGTTCCATTTGTGTCCATAATTGGATAAATAACCTTGGGAAAGGTATGAGTCCCCACATTCCGCCCCGCAATTGGTTAAAAAGAGATCATTATTAAAACAAAACTACGTGTGTGTACAATGATAGATCTTGGCATCGAATGACCCAAAAAGGTTGATATGCCGTAAAAACACAAACAAAAAACTGTATTTGATGGTGAATGTGTGAGTATGTGTGTGTATGTTTGTTTGTGCGTGAGTGTGTGTGTGTGTGTGTGTGTTTGTGTTTGTGCGTGAGTATGTGTGTGTGTGTTTGTGTTTGAGAATGTGTGTGTGTTTGTGTGTGTGTGTGTGTGTGTGAGTATGGCTCAGTTTACAAATTTCAATTATGTTCTAGTGTTTTTCTTAGCCACCCAATTGCTTTCCATCCATCGAGAGACAGTTTTCTAAAGCGATTTTCCATTCTCTTGCTCCCTTTTTAAAGATCCCACCGAGAAGTACTTATTCCTGTTCAGTCACGTACTGTTTTGCTTTTGTTGTCGTTATTGTTATTATTATCATCATTAATACCATTATTTTCATTATTATTATTATTGTTGTTGTTATTATTATTGTTGTTGATATTATTATTATTTTTATTTTTATTTTTTATTTTATTATTAATATTATTATTATATTATTATTATTATTATTATTATTATTTTCGAAATATTCCTGGATTATTTTCTGTTCTAATTTTTGTACTTTCACTTTCACTTCCACTTTCACTTTCACTTTCCACATCATTGAATAAATGGGAGTAAGCAGAAAATGGGTTGACGGAGTGGGACTTTCTTTTTTTTTTTTAAATAAAGGGGCTGCTTATGTGGATGGGTGTGATGATCATTAGAGTCAGACTTTGCAGCGGTGGTGATGGTAGCGGCTGTGGCAGCAATGACGGCGATGGTGGCTGAGGCTTTAGTGATGAGGGTAACGAGGACTGGGGTTGGTGGTAGGAGAGATGACGGTGTGAATCAGAGAGGCGTCTTTTGTTGGGACCCGCTCAAAACTGCGGCTTCCTTTTCTTACTTTTGATTCCTTCTCTTCCCTCCCCCCCACCCCCGAACCGAATTGTGAGGGTAGCCGATTTCGTTTCTTTATTTTTTTTTCTTTCAAATTCCATTTTTCTCTGTACTCTTTTTTTTATGTTAGTCTGTTTGCAAAACAGAAATAGAAATAAAAAAAAATTGCCCTACCCGTTTTACATTTACCGACAGCTTCCTTCTGAAAACCCACCTACATTTGTCTTTGAGTTTCTCTCTCTCTCTCTCTCTCTCTCTATCCTTCTCTCTCTCTCTCTCTCTCTCTCTCTCTCTCTCGCTCTCTCTCTGTGTGGGGGTGTGCTTGTGTGTGTTTGTGTTTGTCTGCGTGCGTATCTTTTATTTTTATTTTACTCTTTATTTTACTGTTAGATTTCGTTTCGTCACGTTATTTCGTTTTAATTTTTCTGCATCACTACGTTTTTTTTTCTGTTGCAGTTCTCTATTTTGCACCCACCCATTCAAGGACTTTTTTTAGAGTCTCTTTCATTCTTTGCCATTTCATTCTCTTTTTCCGATTTTTTTTTCATGGGTTTTTTTTTATTCTTTCAATTTTTATTCATAATCTTTCATTTTTCTTGTAGATTGTCACACCAAAATTTAAATACTTTTATTCTTTTTTTCCTTTCTGTTTTTTTTTTTTTTGTTTGTTTGTTTTTTCATTTTTATTTCAAGATTTTTTAATTTTTTTTTTCAATTTCTAACTTTTGTGAAAAAAAATTTTCTGATTTTTTGTTTCCTTATTCCTTTTTTTTTTCATTTTTTCATTATATTCTTTCTTTTTTTTTCATTTGTTGATTATATTTGTTAAAATTTTCATTCATTGTTTTTCTTTCATTATCTTCCTTTTCTTTCTGTAGTTTTTTCTTTCATTTATTTTTCTTCGTTTATTAATATTTATTAACTCATTATCTTTCTTTTATGTTTTCGACCTTATTTATTATATTTTTATATATATCCATTTCTCTTTTTCTCCGATCATGTATCTATTCTTTCTTTCTTTCTTTCAGTTTTTCACCCTTTGTTTTTTAACCCGTATATTTGTTTTTGTCTTTCTCTCTTTTTCTTTTACTCCTTTGTTGTTTCACCTGTTATATTTCGTTTATTTATTGTTTTCTCGTTTTTTCTATATTAACTATTTGATTTTAAATTATCTTGTGCGTTCATCGGACGTTATTGATCTGAGTGAAAATTATAATTTTACCTTCGAATGTGGATTTCGGAAGCGTAATACATGAGTTCGGGTTTCAGTCGTTCCATTTGTTTTCATGAGTGGACTAATACCATTGGGAAAGGTGGGATTACCCTCATACCTCCAGCTATCGGTGAAAAAGCGAACATTGTGCTATAAAAAAAATCAACGAGTGTTAACATAAAAAATGATCGTTCTCGGCATTAAATTACCTTAAAAGGATAACATGTGGTAAAACACAAAACAAACCTTTGGATGTGTTTCGTTTATTTATTGTTTTCTCATTTTTTTCTATATTAACTATTTGATTTTAAATTATCTTGTGCGTTCATCAGACGTTATTGATCTGAGTGAAAATTATAATTTTACCTTCGAATGTGGATTTCCGAAGCGTAATACATGAGTTCGGGTTTCAGTCGTTCTATTTGTTTTCATGATTGGACTAATACCATTGGGAAAGGTGGGAATACCCTCATTTACTCCAGCTATCGGTGAAAAAGCGAACATTGTGCTATAAAAAATCTACGAGTGTTAACATGAAAAAGATATTTCTCGTGATAAAACACAAAATAAACCTTTGGATGTGTTTTACTTTTTAGAAAATAGGTTTATGCGTGCGTCCATTTGCATGTGCGGGTGTCAACATAAAAATGATCGTTCTCGGCATTAAATTACCGTAAAAGGATTATATGCGATAAAACACAAAACAAACCTTTGGTTGTGTTTTACTTCTTTTAAAATTGGTTTATGCGTGCGTCCATTTGCATGTGTTTGTGTGGGGGTGTATTAATTGTATATGTGGGTGTGTTTGTGAGTCTGTGTATGTTTATGTGTGTGTGTGTGTGTGTGTTAATTAAGTGTGTGTGTATGTTTGTGCGTTGAGAGGCTTGGAAGATTCAGAAGAGCAGAAGTCATTTAACACCTCGACATGGACAGTCACTGCTTTTGTAGACACTCCATAAAACTGTCTTTCATTGAAAGTTCTCCACCAAAATAAATGTAGAAGCCAATGGCGTTTAAGTTATGGTCGTTGTGTTTGTTTAAGAAGGATTTAACAACTGTATTTCACCATTTTAACACCCGTAATTGATGTTCGGGAGGGACAAAAATGTGTTGAATATCGGTCAGTGGTAGACAGGTGCGCATTAGAGATTTGTAGGGCGATCGAAGAAAAGTGACTCGGAGTGGGGGGACTAAAGATGCCAAAAAAGAACGAGTCGGTTAAAAAGGGAAAAAGTGGACAATAAAGAAATATGGGGAACGTTTACGGTAAGATGAAGCACTGCTAAAATCTATTAGATTTGGAATCAGTTGTCAAGAGCGAAGAAAGAAAGAAAGGAGAGAAGATAATAAAAAGTGAAAAAAGAAAGAAAGAAAGAAAAAAAAAGATTGGAAGAAAGAGCGGGAAAAAAAACAAACTAAAGAAATATAGCATATAAAAATAAAGAAAAAAAGAAAGAAAAGATAAAAAAATGCAAACAAATAAAAGGCGAAAAAATGATACCAGACAAAATTACGTATATGTATACACACACACACACACACGCACACACACACTCACACACACACACACACACACACTCACACACACACATACACACACACACTCACACACACACACACACACACACTCACACACACACACACAAACGCACGGAGATCTTTTTTCTCTTTTTCATAAAACATAGGGGCAAATAGAAAAAATAGAAATACTAATAAAATAACAATAAATATTTAATACACTAAAAAATATTCAATATATAAATAGAGTTTGAAAAAAGGTTCCTGTCACGATCACTGATAATGTAACAAACATAGACATCAAAACAAAAGCTAATCCTGTGTTCCGAACGTCTTTGGGGAAAATCAGAGATGCAACAAGATTTATCAAATATTTAACAAATAGTTTGTACTACTTTTAGGATTTACTTCATAAGTAATAAACATTTCTAGTTGTTTCTTTGATAAGACTAAAACGTTTCTCTAAAAGAACAGAAAAAAACAAAAAACAAGATGGTTGCTTTAACTCCCAATCCATTCGAGAATGCTACATTATTCCAGTCAGTCTCAGATTTATTTAAATAACGGGGGAGCAGAAATAACAGGTACCTTTCTTAGTACTCTGCTTTATACAATAGAAATATATCAAATAAGTATCAATTAGGCATAGTATTCCAGTCATTCTGAATCAACATTAATCATACAGAATAATCTAAGTTTACATTTGAATATTCTGTATTCTCTTATAAAAATCAGTAGGACAAAACATATTATGCTTTTTAAGCTTACTGATGATTTGACTAAGTGATAAGTTTTCTGTTTATTCAGCTGTTCTGCTTACGGAACGAAAACACCCTTTAATAGCCTGTAAAAGTGAAAAGCGGACATTATGAAAAACATTGAGTTAGAAAAAACATGAAAGATTTCTGTACATTTTGCTCAGCAAAACTTAGTTGCATTAATTAATTCGTTATTTAGATTTTAATCTTCAAAATGGATACCGAAATCTCGACTAGCTGTGTTTCAAAATCTGACCAATTACAAGCCAGCTTTTTATTAATTACTCTAATTTTAATGCATCAATAGTGGTTTTTATTTAAGATTCTGAGGTAAAAATTCAATTCTCATTAATGTGCAACATCTGAGCATGAAAAAAATAGTACGTTGTTCAGGGTAGTATTGGTATTCGTTTACCTATTTTTGTTTTCATGAGTGGAAAATATCTTTGGATCCAAAGCATATATAACGTTATATTTTGAATAAAAGACGATTGATTCTGTAATAGGCAAAGTATAAAAGGTTGGCAGAAACAACACGTGTTTTAGTTTTAAATACTCTACCCTATATATTAGCAAATAAATTTTATAATATAATTTAGTAATTTTAGTATTCTTTCAGATAAAAGTTCGAAATGTAAGCAAATAATGTTTTTGCATCCTGAAAAGTAACAATTAACCGAAAATGGACAGCATGTAAAAAATATCAGATTTGCACAGTTAACTTTGATAAATGGTAAGTTTTTTTAAAATTAAAATTATCCTATTTTCAATGATTATTATTTCCTAATTAAAAAACAAACACACACATTTCCCAATTCCCTACTCTGTATAAAATACAAGGAGTACAGCGGTGAGATTTTTATGATGGTTTCGTAGTTCTTAAGTGATTAAATACAAAATGGGTAAATACAAGACTATATTATGGAGTAAATTTGCATTTTCGGTACAGTATAGTAAAATACATTTGATTTTAAAGCTTCAAATCCCATGTTTAAAGCTCAGAAAGGAAAATATTAGATAGGAAATAACATTGTTAATCAAATAAGCTATTTTAACGGATCAGCTTCTTAGCTAAAGGTTTTCAATCCAAACGCCGAGATCTAAACGAGAATTGTAAACGAAGTTATATAAATTGACTAGAAGACAAAATCTATTTTACATTCTGTTTCAAGGAAGCTGTATATTCGATTCATATAACTCTGTTCGCAACTCTCGTTCAGTTCTCGACGGTACGATTGAACGCTGAGATCAGAATGATAAATGCAAACGAAGGTAAATAAATCTAGTAGAAGACAAAACCTATTTTCAATTCTGTTTCCAGATAGTCGTCTATTCGATTCATATAAATCTGTTCGCAATTCTCACTCAGTTCTCGTCGGTAGGGTTGAACTCTCGCAGCTAAGGGTCTGCTTTGCTGCACTTTTTTTAAAAGGATAAATCCAGTTAATATCTTTCATTTTAAGGTGGCAAGCGTTATCCAACACTACATTTCGAAAAAGAATGAAGCCTAAAGGTGGTCTTGGTCACGCGTATTAATATACAAAATAGAGTTATATCGTGTTAGAAACCGTAGTCGATTAATCGCGCCATGAGAGCAGATGGCACTCACATTTATCGACTGACCACACCCTGCATGTGTCTCCTTTCACTATCAATTGCAGGATGCGTACATTAATGAGTCCTTCAAAATCGCCATTGTTCGTTCGGCCTCTAGGGTTTCGGCACCCCGTAAGGCCAGCATCTCAAATAATTCCCCCATCTACAATTAACGAAAATCTCAGCAAGAACGGGATTTGTTTACTTGCCTGTCTATATTTCCATTTAAGCTTATAACTATTAATGCGAAGTCATACATAATGATTAAAACACATTATTTAGCGACGACGCTCAATAGGAATAATGCTAAGTGACGTGACCTATAAACAAGCGAAACTTAGTCGTGCAACTATGTTAATGCTCCGTCTATAATGAACATTAACATAGATTAACCAGAGGAGCATAACATGCTGATCATATCTTTAATATGAATAAATCCAAACAGTTTTGCTCTTTCATGAGTAGACGAATATTGAAGCAACTGATTACATATTTAATATCAAAAAGAAGCAATTAACACATAGCACTATGAATATTTGGATAAACTACGAGGAAGATGGATATATCAAGCAGATATTTTACAGGCGATATTCCTAACAAAATAAAATGTGTAATATATCTAGAATACCAACTACAGAAAACAACGTTTATATTGTAAATTGTCCAAGCACGAAAGTGCGGGACACAAGATGTTCTTAATAAATCCAAAACAAAATAAAATTAACAAAATTATATAAACATAAATCAACCGTCACGATAATAATAATAGTAAACAAGCAACCAGACGCTAAATCTTACATGAAACGGTTTGAATATATTGACTTGTTTGTTTTTGTGTTTAACAGCATATCAACCTTTTAAGGTCATTTTAGTGCTGAGAACAATTACTTATGATAAACATTATTTTTTATACGCACATAGTTTTTAGTAATAAAAAGTTTCACTATATAATCCATAGCTGGAGGGAAGATGGGGATTCATACCTTTCCCAAGGATATTAGCTGATATGTCAACATAAACGAATAAATTTGGCTTCGAACCCGCGTACTACGGTTCCGGAATCCGACTGCATATACACTAAACCACGTCAACCGCCCCTAAAATTCAGAAGAGGAAAAAACTCTACTAGTTAAAGTAAAAAAAATTCCTTGTAATATTTAACTTCCATCCATCATACAACGATAACTAATCTTTCGGTAATAAATTGCCAATAAAGGGTAGATTTACCATAAAATAAGACACTCAACCTCTCTAATCTTGTACCAGGAAGTACCAACAAATTCATCTCCTATCTGTGCTGACATCAACTATATTGTTCAACAAGTTCCGGTGGATGTTACTCGGTTCAATTTTTGCTGGGGCGGTTCAATGTACATGTCAACATAGACAGAAAAACTTGGATTTGAACCCACACACTTGGGTAGGAAGCCCAATTGCCTATCCACTGGGCCACGCTGACCGCCCCTGAATGTGTTAAATTGTGGTGGATTTGTTTTCTTCTTTTTTCCCCTCGTTTCTTAAATAATGAATAACGAAACATTTCCGTCAAAATATTTACTCTTCGCAACTTGTATCCTTCTTTCTCTTTGAACTTATTTCCTCTTTTTTAATTCTTCTTTAGAAACCAGAGATCAACACACACCGCACACACATACACACACCTATATACACACACCCATATATATATATATATATATATTTATATATATATATATATTATATGTTCTTGGTGGGCACCAACCCAAGTTTGGCACAAGGCCATTTTAAGTGCTCTTACCCGGGCTTTTTACATTCGGTGTTACCCATCACCTAGATGGGGATATTATATTTACTTAGTGAACAACAATCCAAGTTTGGCACAAGGCCATTTTTACGTGCTCTTACCCGGGCTTTTTACATTCAGTGTTACCCTTCACCTAGATGAGGATATTATATTTACTTGGTGAACACCAATTCAAGTTTGGCACAAGGCCATTTTAAGTGCTCTTCCCCGGGCTTTTTACATTCTGTGTTACCCTTCACCCAGATGAGAAGCTCTCACGAATTAACGAGTCCCATCTGCCCGAGGCTGCTGAAGTGAAAATAATGGTTTTGACTTGGATTTGAACTCACGTAATACGATTCCAGAGCCCGAGCTTTTACCAATGCTCATCCCCCCACACATATATGTATATATATGTACATTCATACACATACATAGACACGCCCATGCATGTACACCCACACAGATATACAATCACCATCACATCACACTTAGACAGATACAAACGTACATGCAAATACACCCACGCATTGTACACGATCTTTATTATAGAGATAAACAATGGCAGGGTCAGTTGAAGTAGCGGGGAGAAGGGGACATAAAAATCTACATACTAGTAATAGGATATAGCAAAACTTTGTACATCGTCAAACTTGTGACTGTTGAGGTAGAAGGTTAGAGAGAGAAGAGCTCCAATGTTACAATGAAAGATGTGATAAAGATTCACTTTATGCATTATTTCGTCAAGTTCTTCCTTGTTTATTGTTGTAGGCTTCTCCCTGCTGTCCATCTCTGTGTTGGTCTTCAAAGTTGTTAGCTAGAATCGAGATGGTTTACACGAAGACGGACATTTTCGGTTAACCCTTTATTAGCGAGTCCATATCTTTAGGTTTTAGCCCACTCTGAAATCTAACGTGACAGTTTTTGTTTTTATAGTCGGTGTGACGTCAATAGCGAGAACATCCGAATATTGACGACACCGACCAACCATGCCGCGCTTATATTGCTACAAGTATTGATTTAGATATTAAGGTAAAAATTATCTATCACCTTGTTTTTAGGGCTATTCTATGGTTAAACCACTTTTTAAAACTTAATGAAGTCAATGATTATATTTGGTCATTTGTGAGTCAAATTTTAACAACACTTTTAGGATCTAAAGTGTACGTCGTAGCAGGTACGGTATTTAAAAAATTGAATCTAGGTAGAAGAATTCCAAGTTAGAAGGTAGGCGACCTATAAACATTTATTGTACACGATCTTTATAATAGAGAGTGTACGGTCTTTACATGACCCGACAATTCATTACGTGACTATTCATCACGGTGTATTCATCACTAGACTTTTCATCACATGTTTTTTTATCACGTGAACAATTCATCATTTCGAGCTCTTTCGTCATTTCAACTTTTTTTTAAATTTAAGTTTTGTAATTTTTGCTCATATTAAGTTTAAAAAAATAAAGTGAAACTATTTGGAGAAGTTTGTTTAGATTTTTAAATATAAAAATAGAAAATGAATTAATTGAGATATTTAAAAAAAAGTTTGAAAAAGTGGCTGATATTCACTTTATATTCTAAAAATCTCTCGTAAAAATACCCCCAAAGTTGTCAAAAAAGTAAAAAAAAATGAACATAATAAAAACATATTTACATAAATAACATTATTAAATGAATAAATGTAATTTTCTTTCTTTGGGGTGATGAAAGTTATCGATGTCGGGGTGATGAATTGTCCACGTGATTTAAAAAACAATGTGATTAAAAGTCTAGTGATAAATAGACCACCATGAGTAGTCGGGTGATGAATCGTCGGGTGATGAGAAGTCGGTAAACCATAATAGAGATAAACAATAACAGGGTGAGTTGTGAAGCAGCAGGAATAGTAGACATAAACAATCAACATGTCAGTAATACCAACAAATGAGACAAACTCACGATTTATCTTCGCTGTTTTCCTTCGATATTTGTTCACTGAGACGAGATATACACTGTTCGCCTGTTGGAATGCTAAACAGATTACAGATCTTTTGCTTTCTAAGTAAAACACATACTAATCAACTGCAATAACTCCAACTCAATTCGATCAAAATACTACCAATCTAAAGATCTAAAAGATTAATTAAACATACGGACCCTAACAAAATCTTACAAATTTTTGAAAGAAATAAAACTATATAACAAAATTTAAACTTTTTCTCCCCTAAAAACAAATTTAATTCGATCAAAATACTACCAATCTAAAGATCTAAAAGACTTATTCAACATTACGGACCCTAACAAAATCTTACAATTTTTGAAAGAAATAAAACTATATAACAAAATTTAAACTTTTTCTCCTCTAAAAACAAATTCAATTCGATCAAAATACTACCAATCTAAAGATCTAAAAGACTTATTCAACAATACGGACCCTAATAAAATCTTACAATTTTTGAAAGAAATAAGACTATATAACAAAATTTAAACTTTTTCTTCCTTAAAAACAAATTCAAT
>JAUZSX010333324.1:0-10925 GCA_034780655.1 Idiosepius hallami | reverse complement strand
ATTCTTTATCCGGGTTTTACCATCAGGATCATCAGGTGATTACCTTTTAATCTGGGTCTTGAAACAAATAGGAGTTTGAATACCCTCTCTCAACCTATATATACATCTCTTTCAAACCACACACACACATACACACACACATATATATATATAAATATATATCCATAAACACATTCATACACACACATATATATAATTATATATATATACATACATACATACATACACTTAAGCACACACACATATATAATTATCTCCATTTATCTCTCTCTCTCTCTCTATCTATCTATCTATATATATATATATATAAAAGAGAAGAATTTATCATATGAAATTTGAAAATTTCACAAATAATTTAGAAAGCTTATGATAAAAGTTTAAATCTAATCAAATAACGAAACGGAAAAAATATACAAAGGTTGATATGCCGTAAGGCAAAAAAAGAAAAAAAGTTAAGTTTGAAAAGAATGAACAAAATGGAAAAATTAAAATTAAACCGAGAGAAAAAAAGGATGATTTTATTAAATTTAAGTCGCTTCAAAAGTTTGCAAACGAGAAACCTGTGGACTTCATAACGAGATGAAAACAAATAAAACAAATTAAAAAAAAAACAACAAAAAATAACATAACAATAACAATAACGAAACAGAAAAAATACCAAAAAAAAAAAAAAGGTTGATATGCCGTAAGACACACAAAGTAAAATTAAACCGAGAAAAAAAAGGATGATTTTTATAAATTTAAGTCGTTTCAAAAGTTTCGAAATGAGAAACCTGTGGACTTCCTAACGAGAAAAAAACAAACAAAACAAAATAAAAAAAACAAAAAATAACAAAAAACAAACAAACAAAAAATAACAAAACAATAACAATAACAAAACGGAAAAAAATACCACAGAAAGAAAAAAGAAAGGAAAGAAAAAAAGAAAGAAAAAACAAAACAAATCCTGCCAAAAAATCCCACACGATTCAAAAATGGTTCTAATTCGAAAATTGGGAAGATTTTTAAACAAGGTCTTTTAACAAAAATATATATAGATACATTGTATATATATATATATATATATATATATATATAGAATGTATTATAATTGTTTAAAAAGAAGAAGACATATTTGAATATTTTAAATACCTGTATATATATTTCGTCTATTAAGGCATTATCAACAGGATGATTAATTAATTTACTTTAATACATATTTATAAAATATAATACTAGAACGTTTTTTTAATAGAATACAAACACGTAATGAAAAAATAAAAATTAACAACAACAAAAAAAAAGATGCAACGTGCAAAAAAACAAAACAAAAACAAACTACAAAAAATATTCAAAGAAAAAAAAACCTGAAGAAAAAAATTTGAAAACAAGAATTTGAAAAAAAAAAATTGAAATAAAATTAAAAAAGTTTTTAAAAAATTGAAGGAAAAAAAAAGGACAAAATATCTCTTTTGAAAAATTTAAAAAGAAAATAATTAAAAAAATGTTGTTTGGAAAAAAAAAATTTACTCAAAGTAATTCAAAAGATTATTTGAATCCGGTATCAAATTTCTGAAAAAAAATTTCCTGTTTTTAAAAAAATGCTTAACTAAAAAAAAAAAAAGACGATGAAAAATTGAATAAATTTAAGAAAAATTGTTTTTATTCCTCGAAAAACGAGAAAAGTGTTTTAAATTTAAGAATTCAAAGTTTTAAAAAAAATTTAACATAATTTTTTTTAACAAAATTCTAAATAAAGAGAAAACAAAAACATTAAGCGAAAAAAAATTGAAAAAAAAATTAAATAAAAAAAAAAGTCCCTACTAAACCTATTGGACCTAAAGGGCCGATATATTGACTCTAACGACATAAGGCAAAAGGAGACACACCAATATTTTGACCCTAATTTGTGGCACTATTATAACGGCCCTGAGTAACTACTCAGTAATTTTGATAGGTCAGGGTTCAAAGGTTAAAAAATAAGAAAAACAAAGAATACAGAATTTAAAAACAAAAAGAAATAAAAAAACAAAAACAAAAAGAAAGCAAAAAAAACAGGATTATTTTTCAAGTGACGGAAAATTAAAACAAAGAAAAAAAGTCACTTTTAAAAAACAAAACTGAAGGATATATCTCATCTGTCGACCACCAACCAAGTAAGGCACAAGGTCATTTTTTTACGTGCTCATCTCATGGGCTTTTGCAATCATTATAAGCCTTCAACTAGATGTGGATATATCTACTCGTTCGAGCATAATACCAAGTTAGACACAAGGCCATTTTTACGTGAACATCACATCCCTGAGCTTTTGTCATCAACATAAGCCTTCAACTAGATGTGGATATATCTACTCGTTCAAACATAAACCCAAGTTAGACACAAGGCCATTTTTACGTGTTCTGGGCTTTTGCAATCAGTATAACCTTTCAACTAGATGTGGATATATCTACTCGTTCAAACATAATCCCAAGTTAGGCACAAGGCTATTTTACGTGATTATTTTATCTCTGGACTTTAGGGATCAGCGTCGCTTTTCATCTAGATAAGGATATATATTTACTCAAACAATTCCTTCGAAAACAAACCCAAGTAAGACACAGGGCCATTTATAATGGTGGTTATTATATTCCTTGGCTTTTATGAATAGTGTTGCCTTTCAACTAGATGAGGATATACCAAACCAAGTTGGGAACAAGGCTATTTTTAGGTGCTCAATATATCATTAGTCAAAAACCATATATACATCTATTACATATATATATAGGGGGAAAGAAAGAGAGATGGATTGATAGATGTATATTTCAAGTGTGATATGGATTTTCTAGTTAATTCTAATTATTGATTAATTTGGTAATTTTTTGTAATTACTAAAGATCGGTGCAGCCAGGGAGGCTTGCGGCCCCTAAGGAGCTGGAGCCCCCCCTAATTGCAGGGTCTGCGGGGTCTGCGGGGGCAATAATTACGGCTCTGACAACAATAGAAAAAAATAGAAATAATTTGGGACTGAAAATATACAATTATTTTCTTTTATGAAAGAAAGAAATTTAAGAAAATAATAATTTGGGATTGAAAATATAAAATTATTTTCTTTTATGAAAGAAAGAAAGAAATTTAAGAAAAGAATTGATACAAAGAAAGAAAGAAAGAAGGAAAGGAAAAGAAAGAGAGAGATATAGATAGAGAGAGAGATCGAGGCAGAGGAAGGCAATATAGTTATTCGACTTGCTGAAGTGTCTTTTCAGGAATTGCCTTTCACAGGAACAATGAAAGAAGAACGGAAAACTTACCAAATAAAAACTAAAATAACTGCCCGTTACGAAATCTATAAACAAAAGATCAAATCACTTAAAAATGCAAAACAGAAAAACGTCATTATAAATAAATATATCATCAAAAAAATCATTTATTAAAACAAAAGAAAAAAAAAAGTAAAAATACAATTTTTACTGAAAGGAAAAAAAAGTTGATTTTAATAAATGTATTAAAGAAGAATTTAGTGAGTTGCAAAATAAAAAGAAGTTACGAGAAAACTGAAAAAGAAAAAGGTTAATGAAAAAAGAAAAAAAACATAATTTTGCTGAAAAGAAAAAAGTTGATAAATAAATATATCATCAAAAAATCATTTATAAAAACAAAACAAAAACAAAAGAAAAAAAAAGAAAAAAAATACAATTTTTACTGAAAAGAAAAAAAAAGTTAATCTTAATAAATGAATAAAAGAAGACATTAGCGAATTGAAAAATAAAAAAGAAGTTACGAGAAAACTGAAAGAAAAGAAAAAGATTAATGAAAAAAGAAAGAAAAAGAATAAATTATATTTCTTCTGAAGCATCATATAATAAATAATAAATGAAATTTAAAAGGCTTTAAAATATCGTGAAAAAAGAATTGCAAAAACTTTTAAAAATTGAAAAATATATATTTATAAAAATATATACACAAGAAAAGGAGAATTTTTTTAAGTTAAAAGAGTCGTTTGTACAAGGAAAGAAAAAGAAAAAGAAAAGAAATTTTTGTAAAATCAAATAAGAAGAAAAGAAGAAAAAAGGAGAGAAAAAAAGAAAGAAAAAAACAATTTGAAGAAAAAAATCCTGCCAAAAATCTTTACAATTCAAAAATGGTTCTAATTTGCAAATTGGGAAAATAAAAAAAAACATTGAATGTTTTTTAAAAAATAGAAAAATAAAATGAAGTCTAGTAAAAAATTATTTGTAAAATAATAAAAACAACAACAACAACAACAAAAATAATAAAATCATCAACAACAACAACAAAAAAAAGAATTTTGAAAATTTCAAGAAAATTATAAAATAAAAGAATTGTTAAATAAAATGGAAAGACAAAAAACTTGTTTTTAAAATCTTTTAAGACAGAAAAATAGAAAAAAAAATTGAGTAAAAATAATTTGAAAATTTTTTTTGAAAATTTGAAAAAAAAAATATATATATATATTATTCACAAGAAAAGAAGAATTTTTAAAGTTAAAAAAATCGTTTGTACAAGAAAATTGCAAAATATATTTGTTTGAAAAAAAATCTGAAACAAGAAACGAGGAAGAAAATAATGAAAAACGAAGAAAATGAAAACAAATTATTAAAAAAAAACAATCTTTAAACATTTTGTGAATAAAACAGAAAATGGAATTAAAAAGGGAAAATCATTTAATAAAACAAAAGAAAATGTTTGAAAAAAGACATTGTTTAAAAATCATAGAAAATTATAAAAATGTTTCAAATACGAGCAACTTAATTTTTAAAGCAGAAAACAGAAACAAATTTTGAATGAACAGAAAAAGAAAAAAAATTGAATTATAATTTTAAAAAAAAGAAAATATATAAAAGACCAATAAAGAAAAAAAAACAGGAATGATGCAAACAAAACAAAAATAAAATATTTTGAAGCGGTGAAAAAGGTTAAACAAAACTGTGAAAGACGAATTAAAAAATGGGCAGAAATGAATCGAGAATAAAAAGGCCTCAAAAATAAGAAGAAAAAATCTTGTAATCAATTTTATAAGAACGTTTAATCGAAAACCAAAATATCAAAGGCTGAAAAAGTTCAAAACTTATGAATTATATTATAAATTATTATAACTGGAAAACTATTAACATAAACGGAACGAAATCCTTACAAAGAAAATGTCATAAAAAGTAGAGAAATTTTAAAAAAATTTTTAAAAAATATATATATTTGGTCAAAAACAGAAAAAAATGTTTTTTTAAACCAAAAATGAAAGAAAATTATCAAAATGCAGAAAAGAGATTAAAGAATCGAAAATATTATTCAAAATAAAAAAAAAACAGATTAAAAACTAAAAAAAAAGAAAAATTCAAAGAAAATCATTAAACGAAAAAACTAAAAAAGAAAAAAAAGCAGAAAAAAAAACTCCAAAACAAAATAAATTGAATCAAAATCTAAACAAATGAATAAAAAGCGAAAAAAGAAAAGAAAAAAAAAATGAAAAAAACTAAATGAAAAAAAGAAAATATCGTCAAAATTTTTAAAAAGTTTAAAAAAGAAAATTAATCCAAAACATACCCCCCCAAAAAAAAAAATTCTTAATCCTTTGAACCCTAAGAGGCCGATATATCGGCCCTAAAAAAAGGAGATAAACAAAAATATAAATTTATAAGTTTGTCACGCGTGGATAAAAAAAAAAGTAAAGTTTTTTAAAAAGTGATTGTTTTGGGCATTAAATGGCCTAAAAAGGTTGATATGCCATAAAACACAAAAAATATAAAATTGATAAAATCACAAAAGAAAAACAAAAGGCGTTCCCCCCGCAAACAACCCTTTAAACCCTAAAGGGCCGATATATCGGCTCTATTGACTTCAAGCAAAATCGATATTTCAGTCTTAAAATCGTCCCCTAAGTAATTTTGCTTGGTCAGGGCCCAAAGGTAAAGGAAAAAAACTTTTACTTTCACTTCCAGCCAATTTTTGCTGTGATTCTGTTTGCTCAAAGACCTGACCCTTTCAATCTCATAAAGGGCCGATATATCGGCCCTCGTGATCTAGGGCAAAAAAAAAGACACACCGATATCCACTGATATAGTTGCACACCGATATACACTAATATTGTTGTCTAGTCGTACGCATCCGAGTGGCTAGTTGGTCAATTTTCTAAGTCAGGGTTCTAAGGATTTAACCTGACGCTTTCAACCCCTTAAAGGGCCGATATATCGGCCCTCTTGACCTAAGGCAAAAAAGACACACCGATATTCACTAATATAGTTGCTCACCGATACACTAATATTGTTGTCTAATAGAACGCATCTGAGTGACTAGTTGGTCATTTTTGTAAGTCAGGATTCTAAGGATTTAACCTGACCCTTTCAACCCCTTAAAGGGCCGATATATCGGCCCTCTTGACCTAAGGCAAAAAAAAACACCGATATTCACTAATATAGTTGCTCACCGATATACACTAATATTGTTGTCTAATAGAACGCATCTGAGTGACTATTTGGTCATTTTTTGATTCTAAGGATTTCAACCAAGATTAAGATCTTGCATTCTTGCACACAATTATAAAAAAAAACTGGAGGAACCTAAGGGGACGAGTGAAAATCAGCAAGATCGGGGTCCGGTGTCCGGTCTGTTCAGCCAGGACGGGCAGAAGGATTCGCGTATCCCGCTGCAGGAATTTAGTTGGCCTCCGTTTTGCCAGCAAAACCAGTCGGACACCGTCAGTGCGACCCCCACAGGAATAGCCACATCGACAGGCGGTGGCAGCAGCGCCAGCACCGGCAGTAGCACTAGCACCACCAACACCACCATCAGCAGCCCACCAAGCACTAGTGGCATTGACTGTGGTGCCCCGGCACCCGCAACCACTAACCCAACCGCAAGAGCTCGACCTCGCGGTCGTACACGGACAACATCTTTTACCAGTCCGTATAATCTCAATAAACAAAACCATATTGAACCCTTCTTCTCAGGCTGCGGTATTAATAATCCAACTACTATTAACAAAAACTACAGTGGTGCTAGTGGTAGTTGTAGCAGTGGTATTCTTAGTAGCACTAGTGGCACTAGCAGTGGTACTATTAGGAGTGGTAGTTCTAATAGTATTAGGAGTGGTGGTACTAATAACAGCAACAACGGCAGGACAAAACAGCATTACGTGTACAAACGACAGACTAGCTTGCAGACTCCGGACCTATCGCATCAGCACCAGCAGGGGTCCCAGAACCAGTCCCCTAGTTCCAAGGCTTCTAATACTACTGGCACTACCATTATTTCTAGTGCCTCCACGGCCCCGAATCGCATATCGGCATTTTCTGCTACAAGTCTGTCAGTTGCCAGTACCACTCTCACCCAAGCCAGCACAAGCAGCACACCCCCACGGACGACTGGACAAACTACTTCAACCGCAACTTCGTCAGCGGAAACAGCGGCTCTTCCGAGTACTCTCAATACTAACAGCGCTACTGCAATCGTTACACCCTTTACGATCACTACTGATATTACTACTACTAATACCACCACCACCACCACCACCACCACCACTACAACAACAACAACAAAAACAACAACTACTGCAACTCCTATTCATTCTTCTGAAGCCCCCCTCAAGGGCCTCTCTTTCCCAACGAAGGAGCCATTACTCCCTAATCAAACCAAACCTGTGTCCCAGTCACCTATATTACTTCCCCCACCGGGTTCCCAGTTGTCCCGGAAAATATACCACCACCCACATCATCATCATCATTACAATCCTATTAACCAACATCACCAATATAAATACAAATACGAAACCCCTTCAAGTTCACCGGGGTTGTTCTCAGCATCACCTCCATTACCACCGCCGCCATTATCATCCTCTTCCTCGTCAACATCCTCATCACCACCATCATCATCATTATCACCATCAACAACAAAAACAACAACAACAACAGCATCAACAACAGTCTCCCAACTTCAACAGCTGCAAACCACAGCACCCTCTGGGGGCAATCCTCCCCAAAGCCTACCGCTTAATACATTGCCTTATAAAAGTAATAACATCAATTCTTACCCGGGCCAGGTTCCTATTTTTACAACCCCCTTGTCATCAGCAAGCCAACCTACAGTACCGAGTGCTCAAACTATTGGCGAACCTTCTGCTCTATTCGGTATTGACAACCCTTTTACATCGCAAACCCAATCGTCGGCCACCCCAGCCAAGGCAACAACATCAGGTGGGACCACAGCTTTTACATTCCAACTCCACCACCACCTCCATCATCGGCCTCAACCGCAACATCCGGAATACTTGGCTCTTTTGCCCCTGCGCCAGGGCACGGCGTCCAGTAATAGTGGCGTCAGTGAATCCCAGAATCCTGCAGGCAACACTAGTGGTTATAATTATTCGCAGCCGGTTTCAGGGTCGGTCAGTGTTGGCTCCTTGTCCAAATCGGACCCGGCCCACTGTCAGACTACACCAACGCATCATAGTCATTATTATCATCATCATCCAAGTTACTACAGCCAATTGCAGCAAGAGCCCCTACTCAAGAACCCTATCATTCAACAGGCCCCCAAACCACCTACGCCCCCTAAAAGTATCCAAAGACCACCGACTTTTCAGCAAAGTTTTCCAAAGCCCCCAACCCCACAAGGTCAATCGAAATCACCGACTCCTCAGCAAATCTTCACAAGACAACCAAATCTCCAACAAAATTACCCTAAGCCACCAACCCCACAACAGACTCACCCAAAGCCACCAACCCCTCAACAGACTCACCCTAAGCCTCCTACCCCACAACAAAGTTACCCAAAGCCACCGACCCCACAACAAAGTTACCCAAAGCCTCCTACCCCACAACAAGGTTATCCGAAACCCCCGACCCCACAACAAAGTTACCCAAAGCCTCCGACCCCACAAACAAGTTACCCAAAGCCACCGACCCCACAACAAAGTTACCCAAAGCCTCCGACCCCTCAACAAGGTTATCCGAAACCCCCGACTCCTCTTCAGAGTCACCCAAAACCTCCGACTCCACAGCAGCAACAATTCCAGAACCCGTCGCCGGGAGCCCAACAACAACAACAGCAGGGGGTCCCTCGTCTGTTACCCTCGCCTCAACAAGTGGTCATTTCTCGAAACCTGTCTTTGCAGCAGAGCTCCGAGGACGGGGAGCAGGCCGACAACGACGTTTTCGTCACCGCAGAAGACAAAAGTGACGAAGAAGACGACGACGAAGAAGAAGACGGCGAAGACGGCGAGGACGGCGAGGACGAAGAGGAGGAAGAAGAGGAGGGGGGAGAAGAAGAAGAAAAAGAAGAAGAAAAAGACGAGGACGAAGAAGAAGAAGAAGACGAGGAAGAGGAGGCGGAGGAATTACAGTTATTACACAGCGGCCACCACCAGCACCACCACTATCGCCATCCCCCCCACCACCACAAGAACCATTCTGGTGGGGGTGGAGAGAGAAGAAGTGTTGGTGGCGCCACCTGTCGTAAGAAAAAGAAAAAGTCCCGCGCTGGGGGTGTCAAGAGCGTGGGTGGTCTGCACGGTGACGACCAGCACCTGCAGCCCCTACTCTCGAGCCCTGATCTTAAGGAATATTCACGACCCCATCACCATCATCCACATCATCACAGCCACCGATCGAACCCCCGGGTTAGGGTCGACAGCAAATCTTCTCTTTACCAAAGCCCCCTGTTGTCAAAACATACCCCTCGACGGCTACACGGGTCTGGCTCCCAAACGAAATTCGGCCGTAGGGCCTCAAGGTCCATTTCGTCTTGGCTCTCAACAGCGAGCGAGATGATAAGCGAAAGGCGACACAATTCGGTGGTCGCAAGCCCATCCGGTCAGGGGTCCAGCAGCGGCGTTGTAGGACTCATGGCTGCAAGTGCAGCATCATTCGCCAACGCTGCCGAACTCGTCGAAGGGTCTTGTTTCAACAACCAGCTCCAACAACAGAATAACAATCACCATTTTAATCAATACCACCATCAGAATGAGACCATGAACAATGCTCCCGCTTCCTGCAACATTCTCACGCCGGAAGCCGAGAGCGACATAACCGAGAGCTTCCGGTCTGTTCGCGATGAACCCTATACCGGATCAGCCGAGCACCTCTCCTCTCTTGATGGAGGGTTCGGTTTCAACCACGCCTTTTCTGATAATCGCCGTCGAAGCGGAGGTTCTAGATATGGAATTGGGGGTTACACCCCTAGCCTTGGTGCCTTTAGTGCAGGAGCTGCCGTGGCGAATATTGCCACTGCGAATTCCTTAACCAGAAAGCCCTCGATAGGACCGGGTTCCTTGTTTACACATAACAACCTATTATGCCAGCAACTGCAGGATTCCGAGTCCCAACAGGACCAACCTTACTATCCGGCGTATCACATGTACGACCAACCAACCCAAGACGAGACGGTCATTCTAAACGTTGGGGGCAAAATCTTTGAAACGAAGCGAGCAACCCTCTTTCGTTTGCCCACAATGAAACTGGCCAAGTCTCACGAGATGGAACGCCACTATCGTCCCGATCGTAGGGAGTACTTCTTCGACCGGGACCCGGAGGCGTTCCGCATTATCCTGAACTATCTACGGACCGGGGAGCTGCATGTGCCAATGTGCATGTGCGGGCCCTCGATCAAGACTGAATTTGAGTTTTGGGGCATTGAAGAGCATGACATAGAACGGTGTTGTTGGACTCAATACAACACTTGGAATACGCAGAGCAAGTCTCTGGAAAAGCTAGAATCGTTCCGAAAGACATCTTTGCCCCAAAACGGCCTGGCAAATGAGAGACGAGTATCGAATTGGAAAAGATACCAAGGACGAATTTGGAGTTTTCTTGATGATCCGACTTCATCGAAATACGCTCAGGTAAGCAATTATCATCTTATATTTATATATTTTCAAATAAGGTGGGCCAAAAGTCGCTTCGGGTTTTTAATATGATGCTGTCAATTTGCTAATATAGCATAATATAGTTATTATTAA
>JAUZSX010333313.1:0-10925 GCA_034780655.1 Idiosepius hallami | reverse complement strand
TCGCTGTTAAACAGTCCAATATATATACACAGTTTGTAACCGGTGTATAGCCAGTTATAGTTCCTTCACAACATTTTAGATATGATTTTGCATTTGAATTGCATATTGAATCCTCATTTTAAAAAATTTCATTTTCAAGCGACTTTATCGACACCCTGAAAATTGGTGTCATTTTGCATTTGAATCACATTTTGAATTTTTTTTTTTAAATTTAAGGTTTCAAGTGACTTTTTGGATACTCTGCATTTATTTAAAGGATTACAAAAGAGAACTTACCTGTCGTAACTTCTCAATCGACGTCCATGGATTAAGTGATGCAGGAAGATTTTTGATTCCATCATACGAATCATCCGCCAGTTGGGATTCAGTCCTTGCTCCTCTTAAATGAGCCTCCTTAGCTTTGTCTGTGTCTGTTGCTATGGCAACCGGCACATCAGCCCAGGAATCTCCATGGTAAGAAGGGCACATCAGATGCCTTTGTTCACTCACACACCGGTGAAAAGGGTTAACCTCTTCTTTTTGAAGGGCATTTTGTCGCTCGTTGCATCGGATGATGCATATCGATATAAACGCTGTGGTGATCACAGACACTGATACAGCCACGAGGACAATGACGACGGCTAAGTTTAGATGAATTTTATCCTGGGTTTTCATGTGCACCGTATTGGCCATCTCTGACGTTTTGTTGCTTACTGTGAGGGCTAGCGTCATCACTGTTGTCGCTGAAAGCACCGGAGTGCCGCTGTCCTTGACTATGAATTCTAGTTCATAGAAGCCAGCATCTTGCGGCGTGACCACACGGGTGAAAGATAGTGAACCAGTGTAGTGGTTGATGGTAAATAACTGTTTGTCGTTCCCAGTCGTTATTTCATATTTCAGAAAGGCATTTTCTCGGCTGTCGCTGTCTGAAGCCTTAAGAACTGTAATTTTTTTTGTATAATGAGGATAATAAAGAATATTCATGGTATAAGGATTTATACTTGGGAATGTGAAATAGGGTGCGTTATCATTCTCGTCTTGGATTTCAACCACGATATTTACTGTATTATTTAACGACGGGGTTCCTTTATCTTTCACCAGAACTTGAAATTCATAAACAGCTTTAAACTCATGATCCAGAGACATGATCGTTGAAATAAAACCGTCATCTCTGATTTGAAAAGGAAGAAAGTGTTTGTTGTCTGTCAGTAGTGAATACATAAGCTGACCCCCAGACCCCAAATCAGGGTCAGTCGCATTAATAAACCCAACAGGATAGTTCGAGCGTTGATTCTCATAAATACGAAACGTATATGTCTCTTTAAAGAACTGTGGTTGGACGTCATTAATATCCACAACTTGGATGGTGAATTGGCTTTTGCTATACAATGGTGGTGACCCTCGGTCTTTGCAGTTGATGGTCAGCTCGTGTTGGTCTTCTGTCTCACGGTCAAGCAAATTTTTTACCACTACTTTATACTTTTTAGTACTTAGGTTCTGTAACTGAAACTTATCATGATGAAGATCACAGTTGACCTCTCCGTTATGTCCGGCATCGTGGTCAGTTACTTTCACATAGGCAATAAAACTGCCCACCTCAATGTCCTCAGAAATGGTCACCATATTCTTTGAAGATTCAAAAACAAAATTGACGTCGATGATCGGGGGATTATTCTGCTGGTTGATCACATTGACCAAAACTTTGGCCAGAGACGTGAGAGATGGCGTTCCCTGGTCGGTTGCTTTGATAAAAAGCTTATACGTCAACGACTGTCCCTGGGTGAGCATTTTACGAAGAAACACTTCTCCCGATTTTTCATTCAGGTCAAACATCGATTTGGAAATATCGGATGTTTCCGAGCTGAAATGATACAGGATTTCACCATTTTGACCCGAGTCTGAATCTTTGGCCGATAAAATGACGATGGGGCTGTTTTTACTGTGTTCATTACCAACGGAAATATTGTAAACTTTTTGGGAGAACACCGGAACATTATCGTTAACATCTGTAATGGAGATAAAAACATCCAAGACGTCTTGTTTAGGTGGAGATCCGCCATCTTTAGCTATTACTTGAATCCTGTAGGAATCTTTCACCTCACGGTCGAGTCTCTCCTCAAGGGTTATACTCAGGTCCGAAGTCCCTGCTACGTTTTGCGATATTGATAGTGAAAAAGGCTCGTTTATTTTTTTTTTCAGCTGATAGTTAATCTGTGAATTAACTGTTCCGACATCCCTGTCTTTAGCGTTCGGGATTTTACGTTTCGTTCCCATTACGTCCAATTCAGAAAATTCAATATTGACCTGTTTGTCTGGAAAGCCCGGCTGGTGATCATTAATGTCTTGTATGACAATTTTGATTTCTAACAGAGTGATAAAAGACGTCCCTTTTCGAACAGCCACGTCGACCATTCTAAAACACTCAACACTGTGTATACACAAAGATTCCGCATCTAATGTTTGCGCTGTGTACAGTTTTCCTGTCTTTTTGGCAACTCGGAACAACTGTGTGCCCCCAGACAGGTCTTGTTTTAGCTGAGTGAACCTGATAAGGTCTCTGTCTTTATACGGCAGGACAGAGTCCAGCAAATGCGTGTCAGCAGCAATGTCTCCTATGTAAACACCAGGGTTCTTGCCCTCCTCCACATAATAGGTAAGATCCACACAATGACATAAATGCAGGGTTGACATTAGGAAGCTCAGATAGGCAAACATGATCTTAGATGTCAAAATAAATAAAGAGGTGTAATAACCTTTTCTGGTTCAAACTGCAAAAGGATTCCCCAGCTTTCTCTGAAAATAGAAAAAAAAGTTTTTGTTAATGAAACAATATGTCTTATTTAACCCATAGCTGGAGGGAATGTGGGAATTCATACCTTTCCCAAGATTATCAATAGAAATGAGTACATAAACTAAACAACTAGAACTCAAAGGCAAGTATTACGATTCTGAAGATCAACTGCCTACCCACTGCTCCAAGTGGACCACTCCATTTTGAATATTATTATTATCATTCAAATAATTCAGACTTTTATTTTCATTTTCATCATTAGATTCGCAATGTTTCCACCAGATATTCTCACGTCATCTTGGCAGATGGGGCTCATTAAGGAGAGTAACTCATCTAGGTGTAAGCATAATGCTGATTCCAAAAAAACAGGTTGATGAAACCAGTCAACTGAATAAGAGTATCTCATCTAGGTGAAGAGCAACACTGATTACAAAAGCCGAGGGATATAATGAGCACTTTAAACTGGCCTTGTGCCCAACTTGGTTTTGAGCTCTACTTCCTGTCTTTGTAGCTCTTCTACTTTTAAAAAATAACTTCAAAAGATAGGAGGCATTACTTTTGGAACGACCCTTGTGAATGAATGAACACAGGTAAGAAATAATAAGTGTCACTAGAAAATAGGTTTATCATAAAGTTTTTAAATTGATTGTGTAAAAGAATGTAAAGTGAATTAAAAGCTTTTTAGGATAATGATAATTAAAAAGGCTTGTGTAATCAAAAACACTTTTTTTTTTTTGTAATTTTCTAAAGGTTGAAAAGGAATTAAAAGAATAAAAGGATTAAAGAATAAAGGAATCAAAGAATCGGAGAATGTAAGATTCAAAGAATTAAAGAAAGAATCAGAGAATTAAAAAAGAAAAAGAAAATAAAGAAACAATGAAAGAAAAAAAAAAAAGAAAAAGGCGAAAGAGAGATTGAAAGAAAGAATTAAAGAAAGAAAGAAAGAACAATAGAATAATAGAAAGGGCAAAAAAGAAAATAGAAATAAAAGGGGATTTTAAAAAAGAAAGAAAGAAAGAAAGAAGAAAGGAAAAAGGAAAAAAGAAAGAAGAAAGCAAAAAGAAAGAAAGAATTAAAAAATAGGAAGAGGAAAAGGAAAAATGAAATAAAATGAGGGAAATAATGAAAGAAAGAAAGAAAGAAAGAAAGAAAGAAAGAAAGAAAAAAAGAAGAGAGAAGAAAAAAGAAAGAAAGATTAATAGAAATGTAGAAAGGAGAAAATGGAAAAAGAGAGAAAGAAACAAACAAACAACCAAAAATGAATTACGGAAGGAAATTTAAGAAAGAAGAAAAAGAAGAAAAAGAAAGAAAAAATAATAATATAAAGACTAAAAAAGAAATAAAGTGAAAAAAGAAAGAAAGAATGAAGGAAAGAAGGGAGGAAAGAACTGATTAAGAAAGAAAGAAAGAAAGAAAGGAAGGAAGAAAGAAAGAAAGGAACTGGTTAAGAAAAAAAGAAAGAAAGAAAGGAAGGAATGAAGAAAGAAAGGGAGGAAGAAAGGAGGGAACTGGATACGAAAGAAAGAAAGAAAAAAAGAAAGAAAGGAAGGAAGGAAGAAAGAAAGAATGAAAGATTGGAACTGGTTACAAAAAAAAGAAAGAAAGGAACTGATTAAGAAAGAAGGGAAAAAAAGAAAAAAGAAAGAAAGAAAGGAAGAAAGGATGGAAGGACGGAAGGAAGGAACTAGTTACGAAAGAAAGAAATAAAAAAAAGAAAGAAAGGAACTGATTAAGAAAGAAAGAAGGGAAAAAAAGAAAAAAGAAAGAAAGAAAGGAAGGAAGGAAGGAACTAGTTACAAAAGAAAGAAATAAAAAAAGAAAGAAAGAACTGATTAAGAAAGTAAAAAAAAAGAATAGTAAAAAGGATTAAGGTAACTTAAGAAAGAAAGAACAAAAGAAAGAAAGAAAAAAATAAGAAGAGAGAGGAAAGAAAGACAGTAAGAACAAAAGAACAAAAGAAAGAACGAAGGATTAAATATTGAAATAATTAAGTGTGATTTCACATTCATTTTCACACTTTTCTAAATTTTTAGTTTTTGATCTGATTTTTTTCAAATTTTTCTTGCTTCATTTTATTTGTCTTTTCTTTTGTGAGATCAGCTCAAGTGTGGAGTCAAGATGGCTGCCATTTTATTCTCTTTTGATTTTAATTTAATTGGTTGAAAAGGAGGAAGAGGAGGGTTAGGGTTCATTAAAAGAAGATCAGGCTTGGATATTAACACTGTCTCAAGATTAAAATTATTCACACTTTCTTTCACACTTTCTATTTCTAATAGAGTGTTAATCTGGTTCTTTTTATTTTCTCTATTTCACATGTTTAGTCTTTTTTCCTTTTTATCTTTCTTCCTCTCACATCTTTTATCTTTCTTTCTTTTTTATTGCTTTGTTTTTTTTTTAAATCTTTTCACGTGTTTTTTTTCTTTTTTCTTTTTATCTTTCTTTCTTTCTCTCTTTTTCTTTCACTCTTTCCTTCTGAATTCTTTCTTGCTTTCTCTAATTCTGTATCCTATTTTTTACAACTCTCAATTTTTTTCTCCTTTCTTTCTTTTTTTTCCTTTTTTCTTTTCTATCCTTTTCTTTCTTTCTTTCTTTCTTTCTTTCATTTTTCTTTTCTTCCTTTTTTCTTTCTTCTTTTTTTCTTTCTTTCTTTTCATTTTTTCTTTCTTTTTTTTCATTTTTCTGTTTTTTTCTTTTTGAAATGAATTATTATACTATCTATCCCTCTCTCTCTCTCTCTCTCTCTCTCTCTCTCTCTCTCTCTCTCTCTCTCTCTAATCTTCTTTGTCTCTCTTTTATATCTCTTTTTCTCCATTCCATTATTCTTATCACACCTTTCTTCTATCTCTCTTAGCCAAGTAATCCTTTCTACCTCTCACAGGAAAGTCCACTTCGAATAGAGAATAGGGAACCAGACTAAAGAACCTTAATATGTAATAAAACAAACATCTATCTTAACTCGTCTAGGTGAGGGCAACACTGATTACCAAAAAACGCCTAGAGATATAACGAGCATGTAAAAATAGCCTTGTGCTTATTTAGGATGGTGCTAGACTAAGTAGATACAACCTTTAGAGCATGTAAAAATGGCCTGGCGTCTAACTTGGTATGGTGCTAGATCAAGTAGATATTACCATAAGAGCTTGTAAAAAATTGCCTTGTGTCTAACTTGGTATGATGCTAGATCAAGTAGATATTACCATAAGAGAATGTAAAAATTGCCTTGTGTCTAACTTGAGATGGTGCTAGATCAAGTAGATATTACCATAGGAGAATGTAAAAATTGCCTTGTGTCTAACTTGAGATGGTGCTAGATCAAGTAGATATTACCATAAGAGCATGTAAAAATTGCCTTGTGTCTAACTTGAGATGGTGCTAGATCCTCTAATCTCTTCTCTTAACCAATGGGAGGGTTAGCGTAGCCTAATGGATAGGCAGTTGAACTTTGGAATTATAGTACACGAGTTCGAATCAAGTCATTTTGTCTATATTGGCATGTTGACTTATACCCTTGGGAATCCCCATCTTCCCTCCAGCTATGGATTAAAAAGTGCAACCTGTGTAATTTAAAAAAATTTGTGTGTATAAAATTATGTTTAATAAAACTAATAGTCCTCAGCCTTAAAAATGATCAAAAAAGGTTGATATGCCGTTAAACACAAAACAAACAAACTCTTGGCCGAGTTATTTTGTCTACACATCTCTCTTATCTTTCTTTTTCTCCCCCTCTTCCTTTCTCATTCTCCCTCTCTCTCCTTCTCTCTATCTCTCTCTCTCTCTTTCCTCCTTTCCTTTTTTCTATTTACTTTGTAAACAAGATAAAAAGTGTCATATTTTCTCTCTCTCTCTCTCTCCTTTTCTCTCCCTCCCTCTCTCTCTCCTCTCTCTCTCTCTATTTCCTTCCTTCCTTCCTTCCATTCACTTCATAAACAAGATCAAAAGTGTCATATTTTCTCTCTCCTCCCTCTCTCTCTATCTCCTTCTCTCTCTCTCCTTCTCTCTCTATTTCTCCTTCTCTGTCTCTCGTTTTCTCTCTCTCTCTCCCCTTCTCTCTCTCTATCCCCCTCTCTCTCTCTCTCTCTCTCGATCATCTTCATTAAACGACTCAAACAAGCCTCTTTGCAAAACTCTTTAAGAAATTACATTAAAATTCCTTTCATCTTCCATTGTGCTTAGGAATTAATTACAAAGTGGATTTTGTTACTTATTTCATTAGCACTTTTCAATCACTTCATTTGCAAACGATTATAACGATCACAATGATGATGATGATAATGACGATAATAAGGAAGATGATTTTGATGATCATGATAATGATGATGGTTACTCTTATTGTTGACCAGATTTACAGAAATTAAACAACAACAACAACAATAATAATAATAATAATAACAACAATACATGAATGATACAGAAAATATTAATAATTACAGAAGTAATAAGTGAACATCTACAAAAACTAAATGATAATAACAAAAATTATGACATTAATAGTATAAACCCTAATTACACAAGTAATAATTCTATGAAATTGAATAGTAATAATCGTAATTATAACACTAATAATAGTAATAATTCTATCAGTAGATCTACAGAAATTGAATAATAATAATTTTAATTATACAAAATAACATTAATATAATATAAATTTTCATGCAGAGTCAAATTGGCCAACCCCACTTTTACCCCTAGCCCTGGGGCCCCCTTGAAGAGTTACAGAAAAAAGAATTGGCGAAAACCCGCTTAGAACCGGTGCCCACCGGTGGGTCGAATTTGGCTGCGATATCATAAGAGGTGCGAGATTGCAAAAAACATACACACACACACAGAGACACATCGACATCTTGAGTTTTATAGATAAGATATATATATAGGTATATATAGTCTTTGATTAGCTGCCTCGGGCAGATAGGGCTCGTTAACTCGGGAGAGCTGCTCTCTAGGTGAAGAGAAACACTGAATATAAAAAGCCTGGGTAAGAGCATGTAAAAATGGTCTTGTGCCAAACTTGGGTTGGTGCTCACCAAATAAATATGATATAACATATTGTCTATGATTGAAGGCTCCAGTATGTTGAGCGGGATGCAACTTGCCTTTTTAGGGTAAAGGGGCCACAAGGCGGATTCTGCGATGGGCTATGTGGCTAAGCACAACACTGTCTATTTTCCTTGTGGCTAACCAAGTCATAAGAAACTTTTTTCAAAATGGACAGTTAAAACTCCATCCTTGGCAGTTGAGCTAAGTACACAACAAAATAAACGACCATCAGACATAATCCATTATTTTTAAGTCAATTCAATAGAAAAACACTTCAATTTTCTAAAAAGTAATTGTTCGACAAAAAAGAAAGTTCTTTTTTTTTGTTACAACCAAGTCCAAAGTTTAATTAATTAGATAATCAACTCTAATTGAATTCATTTATTTCCTCATTTTTCAAAACCTGACATGCAAAAAGCAAAAGAGAAAGAAAAAAAAAAGGATTGAAAAGATTTTTAAGAAAAAAATAAAAGAAATTTTCAAATTCAAAGGAAAAAAAAAAGGTCAATTAAATTACTTTTCCTAGAATTCATTTTTAATCATTAAAAAGGATTTTTCTATACAACCAGAAAAAAAAATTTTTATTCGGCCACTTGACTAGTGGATCTAAGTGCTGATTTATAAAGGCTCTAAATGATCTGAATACAAGTTCAATTCCTACTGCAGGTAGCTAAGAATAGTCATTAAAAGCATTTTTCTATAAAACTAGAAAAAAAAAAGATTTTACTCGGTCACTTAACAAGTGGACCTTAAACCTTATACCTTTACGTTAATAACCTTATGACGCCTTAGAAGAACTATAACATATTATTATTTTTTATCATTATTTTCTGTTTTTTGACTTTGTTTCAGGTTTAATTTATTTGTTTCTGACTACTTATACAAATCATTTAGTGAGAAATAAAAATTTTAGGAACTTTTGGGACAACCTAATATCAGATATTAATTTTCTTTTCTTTGTCTCTATTTGACTACTTATTCAAATCATTTAGTGAGAAAGAAAAAGTTTAGGAACTTTTGGGACAACCTAATATCAGATATTAATTTTCTTTTCTTTGTCACAACTTATTCAAATCATTTAGTGAAAAATAAAAAGTTTAGGAACTTTTGGGACAACCTAATATCAGATAATTATTTTCTTTTCTTTGTCACTATTTGACTACTTATACAAATCATTTAGTGAGAAATAAAAAGTATATTTTGCCTCTAGTATTCTTCAAAGTGTCACTCTAATTTAATATTTAAGTTATCACAGTCAGTCAATATTTCTTTGTAAAGAGCTGAGCTGTTTCGAAAGCTTTTGAAAACATTTTGAAATCAATATCCGAGGAGTTACCTAGTTTTGTTTTATCATTATATTAATCCATTAGGTTTCTTCATTTTATTGCTATTGTTGGTGCTGTCATAATTACTATTGACATTTCCTCTTATTTTACATACAGTCTGTTACTGCTTGTATGATAATGAACTTTACTATCACACAGCTCACTCTTGTATGTATCGGGGTTTTGACTCATGCCAATAATACCCAAGTCAGCCAGCGAGTCAGAAAGCCCGGTCCCGACCCATTCCCCCTCCTCCCCCCCGTTTCAATTCCAAAATGCATTCAGAGAAATTGCGATTCCCTTAGGGGTGCCCAATAAATTGAGAAGGACACAACTCAACCCTGGCAGAACTGCTTAGCGCAGAAGGGAGGGAGGGAGAGGGGGAAAGGAATCCGCTTGCCAGAGTTTCGGAATGATTAGTGAGAACAGAAATTGAAGAACTTAAGACGGTAAAAAAAAAAAAAATAAATAAAATAAAATAAAGACAAAAATTTTTTTCCGATAAGCTAAAATCCACCCCCCCACCCCCTTACTCCGTGGCCAGCTCAGGATTGGAAGATAAATAACACATAGGCAGTTGATCTGCGGAATCGGCTTCGAAACCGGTCAGATACCCTTGGGAAAGGTATGAGTCCCCACTTTCTTTTTTAGAAGAGCCTAGTTGAAACTGGGAATTAAACTTGCGAATCGTCTTCGAAACCGTTTTATGTACATTCAAATTTAGTCAGATACCCTTGGGAAAGGTATGAGTCCCCACTTTCATTTTTAGAAGTGCCTAGTTAAAACTGGGAATTAAACTGGCGAATTTTCTTTGAAACCGTTCTATGTACCTTCGAATTTAGTCTGATACCCTTGGGAAAGGTATGAGCCCCCACTTTCTTTTTTAGAAGAGCCTAGTTGAAACTGGGAATTAAACTTTTGCTAATCGGCTTCAAAACCATTTTATGTACCTTCAAATTTGGTCTGATACCCTTGGGAAAGGTATGATTCCCCACTTTCTTTTTAGCTTTTACCAATGCTCCACCCTTGCTGCCCTATATGTATATATGTAAGTAAACATATATGCATTCATACAGCGAAGTTGGAGCATTAGTAAAAGCTTGGGCTCTGGAATTGTAGTACGCGAGTTCAAATCCCAATCAAAACCATTGTATTCATCTTTAGCTGCCTTGGGCAGATGGGGCCTCATTAACTTGGGAGAGCAGCTCATCTAGGCGAAGGGTGATATCGAATGCAAAAAGCCTGGGTAAGAGCATGTAAAAATGGCCTTGTGCCAAACTTGGGTTGGTGCTCACCAAATAAATTTAAATATATGTGCATTCATATAGAAACTAAGTAAGTAAGTAAGTAAGAGAGAGAGAGAGAGAGAGAGAGAGAGAGAGATGTGGTAGAGAAGACTGATAGAAAGAGAGAGAGAGGGGTGGATAGAGAGAGATTTTATTAAAGTCTCTCCCAATATTATGTTCAGAAAATGATTTATGAACCTCTGAAGACAATAACTGGGAAGATGAGTTCAGTTAAAAGGTCTGCATTTTTATGAGTCAATATTTTTCATTGGAACTGAAAATGGGCATATGCTTTATTATATATACATGCATAACCTTATATCTATGGACATGAACACACACCCACTTATATACATACTTACTTATATGTGTGTGTTTGTGATGAGACCTTCTCTTATTTTCAACTAGAAATTTAGCCCGGCTTCGCTCGGCTGCCCGTTTTTTCGATTTCAAAGGGCCAAATTTTCGGCCCCACTTTGACCCCTAGCCCTGGGTCCCCCTTGAAGAGTT
>JAUZSX010333303.1:0-10926 GCA_034780655.1 Idiosepius hallami | reverse complement strand
TCTAGGTGAAGGGTAACACTGAATTCAAAAAGCCCAGGTATATAGAGCACATAAAAATGGCCTTGTGCCAAACTTGGTTAGGTGCTCACCGAAGTAAATATAATATGTATATGTAAACAACTTTGAAAACTTTTATTTCTTGCTATTTGGATTTGTTTTTTTTTTCAAAGCTGCTAAAAACTTAAAGATTTTGCAAGTATACGAGTCAAAGTATTGAACCTTCATGAATAAATTAATTAAATCTAGAAATAAGTTGATTTTCTATGAATTTATTTTATTAAAAAAATATTCACTTGAAAAAAAGAAATATTTAAAAGAAAAAAAAGAAGATATCTTACTATTTTTTTTATTTTTAAAGAGATATGAAAATGTTTTAAGAGCAAAAACAAAAAATACAATTTTTTTTCTTCTATTGAAAAAGAAAACTGTGGTATGAGAATTGTCCCTCAACACCCACACCCACCTTTATTCTAACCCAACTTGGAATTCTTGACTTTTTTTTTTTCTTTGTCCATTAATACATTTTGATGCTTTGACTTTTAACCTATTCTTCTTTTCTTCTATTTCTTCTTCTTTTTCTTCATCTTGTATTTCTTTTCTTCTTCTTCTTTATCTTCATCATCTTCTATTTCTTCTTCTTTTTCATCTTCTATTTCTGCTTCTTTATCTTCTATTTCTTATTCTTCTTTTTCATCTTCTATTTCTTCTTTTTCATCTTCTATTTCTTCTTTTTCATCTTCTATTTCTTCTTTTTCTTCTTCATCTTCTTCTATTTCTTCTTCTTTTTCATCTATTTCTTCTTTTTCATCTTCTATTTCTTCTTTTTCTTCTTCATCTTCTTCTATTTCTTCTTTTTCATCTATTTCTTCTTTTTCATCTTCTATTTCTTCTTCTTTTTCTTCATCTTCTATTTCTTCTTCTATTTCTTCATCTTCTTCTTTTTCATCTTCTATTTCTTCTTCTTTTTCATCTTCTATTTCTTCTTCATCATCTTCTATTTCTTCTTCTTCTATTTCTTTATCTTCCTCTTCATCTTCTTGCTTGTCTTGTCAGTTGTATCATCAGGAGTGCCATAGTGTCGTCCAAAAAGGTTTTTCTTACACTGTGCACCTCCTTTGTCACGAGCGACAGTCATTTATTTAAAAGTAAAGACTAGAGAGAAAGGCAAAAGCAAAGACTGTCCAGCAAATTTTGAATAAACTGGGAAACCCCGTAGGGAAAATAGCACGCAGCACACAAGACTTGCGGCACCAAGCTGCTGGTTCCTTTTTCTATTATTACCATTGCAAAAACATTTCTTCCAATTTTTAACTAAATAAACTAATAGTTCTTGCTTAGAAGAAGAAGAAAAAAAATAACCTAAAAAAACAAAAGAAGAGCAAAAAGATTAAAAGCCCTTCCTGCCCTCGTCATTCCTCAAGTCAGCTTGTCACTTTTAGTGAATAGAAGAACAAATGAATGAATGACTAAAAGTTAAAGGAAGGGAAAAGGAATGAGAAAAGAATGAGCGCTAAGAAGTGAGAAGAAAATAATTAGTAGTGAAAGACTAAGTTTTAAAAAACAATTTAAAATATAAAAAAAAATGAATTTCTAAGAAAAATAAAATAAAGATATTTTTTTTAAATTCAAATAAAAAAAGATATTTTTTTAATTGAAAAAAAACAAAAAACAAAAGAAAAAAAAAATTATACCCTACACTCCTCCCCACACCAAAAAAAAAAAAAGAAAAAAAGGAGGAAAAAAAAAAAAAAACCCCAAAGAATCCCTTTGAATGTCAGTGAAAATCATCGTCATTCATTTTGGTATTCATCACTTTCTACCGGCACAAAATTACCATTTGTCAAGTTATTTTTTGCTTTCAAAGCTTTAGACAAAAAAAAAAAAATTAAATTTAAAAAAAATTTAAATTTAAAAAAGAAAGAAATTTTCAAAAACTTTTGAAGGATGAGTTAAAAATTCAAGTCAAAAAAATCTTAGGTTCAAAATTTTCCATCCATGAGATTCAAAAACTCTCCAAAGGGCAGTAAACAAAAACAACCCTAAAAACACTCAGTATTTATTCCTAAGTTAGTAAGATATATAAGTGCAGAAACGTAGTCAACAGCCATCGGCAACTGCCAGTTTCTCGCTATGCCGTCATCAGACGAAAAAGCTTTTGGCCTGATGACCGTGTACCAAGAATCACTGATATTGAGCACAGTAGAGATAAACACATTGCTGTTTTTTAATCCCATACACTATGTATTTCAATGCATATAGCAGCTCAATGTTTTTTCTTTATATTTTTTTCTATGTATATTTTTTTCCTCTACTTTTCTTTTCTTTTCCTCTATTTGTATGGGGTATACCTTTTGCTCATAGTGTTTTTTTTTTAAATTTTATTCCAGGTCCATATTAATAGATATTCTCCTGATGATCCTGATGGCGAAACCCAGGTAAAGAATACTATTCAACTTATATATAAAATTTACAGTCCTTTTTGTAAACTCATTTCAAAACAATCTTTGAAAATGTGGATTAACATCTTTACAGCCCAATTTTAATATTAACTCTTTTATTTTAATAATATTAATTTCATTGCATGTAAAAATATGTATATTTCTGAGACGTTTCATTAAGAAGAATTCAAATTTTTCTTTGTTGTGGGATTAAGCTTTTTAATATAATCCGCCAGTATGTAATTTATAAAGAAAAGATATTTGATATAAAGATCATAAATCTTTGTTAGAGTTAAGGCATTAAAAATTCCCTTTTTAATCTTATAAAATGAAGATACAAATTAATAAATGACTAAATCCATGTACAAACTTCATTATCAATTGATTATGAAAAAAAAATACATAGTATTTTAAAATACATAAGAGGCGGTTAACATGGCCCCAGTGGATAGGCAATCAAACTTCACAACCGTAGGACGCAGGTTCAAATACAAGTTGTTCCATCTATGTTGACATGTCAACGAATATCCTTGGGAAAGGTATGAATCTCCATCTTCACTCAAGCTATGGATTAAATAGTGCAACTTGTGTTATTCAAAAAAGTATGTGTGTATAAAAATAAAGTTTATTATAAGTAATTGTTCTTGGCATTAAAATGACCTAAAAAAGTTGATATGCCGTTAAACACAAAACAAACAAACATAATAATAATTAAGCCACACCTTCTATAGACCAACTGCCTCATGGGGAAGTCGTTAGAAGGCCTAACTGGTATATTTATTGATTTGATGCTCTGTTGGCATAAACAACACTGACAAGTCATAATAATAACACTATAATGAATTGGATAAAAATTATCTGTTTTGCTTCACTCTGTATATCGTGTATATGAGTAAGGTTGTCTCCAAAGTTCAAGGATGTGTGTTAAGATTTTTATGATGCGAAGCTGGTTGAATGCTACTTTTACCAGATCAGGAAGCTTACGGATCGATGGCAGAAAAATCTTGGAAAATGATAGTCTTTATTTTGAGGAATAATTTTTTTTGTTGTCTTTGTTATTACTCGGGGAGTAAAAATTTTCATAGTGTTTACGAACTTTTGGGACAACTTAATAGATATAATGGTTGTCTCAAAAGTTTGTAAACATTAATAATTTTTATTTTATGGAATAATTTTTGTTGTTTTTGCTATTATTTGGAGAGTAAAATTTCAAATTGTTTCTGAACTTTTAGGACAAGTTAATAATTACCTTTGGGACAACCCATATATATATATATATATATGATGGTTGTCCCAAAAGTTCATAGACACTGATGACCTTTATTTCAGGAATAATTTCTGTTGTTTTAGTTATATTATTATTATATTATTGTTTATGTTATATTATTTGGCGAATAAAGTTTCAGAGTGTTTATGAACTTTTGGGACAATTTATATTTCATGAAGAGAAAAATAGTGAAGAAAAAATACCTTTCTTTCTCCTTTGGTAATTGTTAATCTGTTTTGTTTTGTTTTCAATATCAATATGTCATCATTGTTTCTTCATTTCCTCTTGTCTACTTTCGATACAATATCTTTGCCTTAATTGACTTTTACTCTTTTTTTTCCTTATGGGAAACAGTCATAAGATGATGAATAATCAGTAGGGCTGTAACAATATGCTTTCATTAAAGAATATTTTTGTCACTGCCCTAATACCTGGGGATGGGACAAGCATATTCGTTAATAAATATTCTTGTCGTTACTTCACTTTTAATTTCTTTTAATTCTGTAGTTATTAGTAGGGCATGCTTTACTTTTAGTTATTTTAGTCATGACTTGACTATTTTGTGATTTTACTATTTCTTTTAATTCTTTACTTTTTAGTAAGGCTATGATAATATGCTTTTATAAAGAATATTCATGTCATTACTTGACTATTTTGCAATTTTACCATTTCTTTTAATTCTTTACTTATTAATAGGGCTGTGATAATATGCTTTTATTAAAGATTATTCTTGTCACAGACTTGACTATTTTTGTGATTTTATCATTTCTTTTAATTCTTTACTTATTAGTAGGGCTATGACGATATGCTTTTTTTAAGATTATTCATGTCATTACTTGACTATGACTATTTTGCAATTTTACTATTTCTTTTAATTCTTTACTTATTATTAGGTCTATGATAATATGTTTTATTAAAGATTTTTCTTGTAACAGACTTTACTAATTAGTGAATTTACCATTTTTTTTAATTCTTTACTTATAAGTATTACTGTAATAATATGCTTTTATTAAAGAATATTCATGTCATTACCATACCCCCATATTTTTACATTAAACACAATATGTAGAGGCTGTAGGTGATCTGTGCGCATTGGCTTAACTATGTCTAGCCATTAGAGACACATTATGATATGCAGGCATTTATTAGAGTGTATGACAAGGATATCCTTAATAATTTTATTTGTATGGTCTGATTGCTTGAAGGAAATTATGGTGGAACACTCTAGCTATTCTATAATTTGTCTTTCACTCCCACCAAGGCATGGAATTCTTCCAATGTCGTCTTCTGTCTGAATAATATTTGCCTGGTTGAGCACAAACCCAAGTCAGGTACAAGGCCATTTTTACATACCCATTAGGGCGGTCGACGTTAATCAACAGATAGGTAATCGTACTTCAGAACCATAGTACGTGGGTTTGAATCCAAGTTGTTCCGTCAACGTTGACATGTTGACTAATACCCTTGAGACAAGTATGAATCCTCATCTTACCTCCAGCTATGGATTAAATAGTGCAACTTTTGTTTTATTAAAAAAGCGATCTGTGTATAAAAATAACGTTTATTATAAGTAATTGTTATCGGCATTAAAATGACTTTAAAAGAATGATATGTTGTTAAATACAACTCAAATAAAATAAATAAATAATCGTTCCCATTATATCCCTAGGCTTTTGTAATCAATATTGCCCTTCACCTAGATGAGTTAATGAGCCCTATCTGGCCAAGACAACTTATGGTAAAGGCAACCGTTTTGACTAGGATTTAAACTTGTGTAATACAATTCGATCGGAATAATATTATATTTACTTAATCAAGCACAAACCCAGAGGCTTCAATGTTGCCCTTCACCTAGATGAGTTAATGAGCCCCATCTGGCCAAGACAAGTTATGGTAAAGGCAATGGTTTTTCACTGGGATTTGAACTTGCGTAATACAATTCTATCTGAATAATATTACTCTAAAACAAATACCTATTTATCTCCACTTGATCTGTTCGTAGATTTCCTTGTCCTGGGATGTTATCGACCAAATATTTGCCCTAAGGTTGTTTTTTTTTTATCTCCTGTTATTTTTATTTTTTCAAATGGTTAAGTAGGCTATCAGAAAAAAGAAAAAAAAATCCTTTCTTGTCTTTACCCCACCCTCAGCTTTTACCCTCACTGCCACCATTTAAAAAAAAAAACAAAAAACCCAACCCAAAACCCAATCTTCCCCACCACTGTCGTCCACCACCCTAATCGCTCCAGTCCACAGATCTGTCTCTCCGTTCCTTGTTGCTGTCGTATTGCGTGGCATATTAGAGTCTCTAAAGACGTCTCGGAAATGCAAAAAAAAAAAGCAAAGCAAAAAAAAAAAAAACCCAAAAGAAAAAAAAAAACGCCCAAAAGTTTGCATGTTACCACATATCAGTCGACCATTGAAGAGAAAGTGTGCCAATTTCAAGGAGGTTTCAAAATGATGCCATCACATTGTCGGATTTGCTGCCTGCAAGGTGTGGCACGATTTTTCAAGTTTTTTTTCTTTCTTCTCTTTTTCTTTTCCTTTCTTTTTTTTTTTTAAGTCTGCTTTGGGGGGGGGGATCCCAATACAAGATGAAAATGACAATTTCCCAAAAATCAAAACAAAGAAAAACCTAAAATAAACAAGAATTTTAACCAAACCCTCCTTCCTACCCTCCCCCTCTCCCTCTCACTCTCTCTCCTGCTTACTCCCCCTCTATATCCTCTTCTCCAGCTCCTTCCCCCACTTTCTTCTTCTCCTTCCCCTCTCCTCCTACTTCCTCTTTTTTTCTACTTCCTCTCTTCCCCTCTTTTCCAAACTGCCTTTTCTCAATCTTTCTCTCATTCTTTCTTCCTTTCTTTTTTCAAATTTCTTCTCTCTTTTCTTTTCATTTTTATTTTTCAAATTACTTTTTTTCCCTTTTTCTTCTTCAATATTTGTTTTTTTTTTCTTTCTTTCTTTCTTTTTAATCTTTCCTTAATTTGAAGTGAATGGAGAAAGTATGATAAAAAAAAAATAATCCCACTCTAAAACCATTGTCTTTCTTCTCTCTGCTACTCTACCGAATGAGCCACTCGTGCTGTACAGAATTTTCTTTCATTTTTCTCCCCTTTAACTATTAAAACCAGGACATAAAACTAGATGTTTGTTTGTGTTTTACAACATATCAACTTTTTGGGGGCATCGACGGTGGAGCATTGGTAAAAGTTCGGGCTCTGGAATCATATCATGCAAGTTCAAACCCCAGTCAAAACTATTGTATTCACTTTAGCTGCCTTGGGGCTTGTTAACTTGGGAGAGCCACACATTTAGGTGAGAGTAACACCGAATATAAAAAGCACGGTTAAGAGCACGTGAAAATTGGCCTTTTGCCAAACTTGGGTTGGTGCTCACCAAGTAAATATAATATCAACCATTTTAGGTCATTTCATGGTGAGAACAATCATTTTTTTGTACCCATAGCTTTTTTTTTATAACATAGAATGCTCTATTTAACCCAAAGCTGAAGGAAATGTGGGGATTTGTACCTTTCCCAAGGGTATTAGTCCAATCATGAACGACTGGGATTCAAACTCATAATTTGTGTTTCTGAAGTCTGACTGCGTATCTACTGTCCCAAGTGAACCTCCACCTAAAAGATAATTTTTTTTTTTCTCTTTTTTTCTGGATTTTTTAAATTCATTTTTACAATTTTTTTTATTTTTTTTCTTCCTTTTTTTCTTCATCGTTTTCTTTTGTTTTTCTACTTCCTGTTTTGTTCCTTTCTTTTTCCTGGTACTTTGCTTTCAACTCTCTATCTCTCACTATATATATATCTATATCTATCTCTATCTCTCTCTATATCTATATATATATATATATATATATATATATCTATCTCTCTCTATCTAGCTCCCTCTCTAACTATCTCTCTCTGTCGCTCTATCTCTCTCTATCTATCTCTGTCTCTCTATCTCTATCTATCTCTGTCTCTCTCTCTCTATCTAGCTCTCTCTCTCTCTCTCTATCTCTCTCTCTCTCTCTGTCTATCTATTTATCTATCTATCTCTCCCTCCAATTATCTCTCTCTTTCTAGCTCTCTCTCTTCCTATCTCTCTCTCTATATCTCTCTTCCTATCTCTCTCTCTATATCCCAATCTATCTATCTCTATATATATCTATCTCTCTATATATATCTATCTATCTCTCTCTCTATCTCTATCTATCTATCTCTCTATCTCTATCTATCTATCTCTCTATCTCTATCTATCTATCTCTCTATCTCTATCTATCTCTCTCTCTATCTCAATCTATGTAGCTCTCTCTCTATGTAGCTCTATCTATCTCTGTATCTCTTTCTCTCTCTATCTCTATGTAGCTCTCTCTCTATCTCTATGTACCTCTCTCCCTATCTATCTCTCCCTCCAACTATCTCTCTTTCCCTCTATCTCTCTCCATCTCTTTCTCTTCCTATCTCTCTCTATCTCCCTATATATCTCTCTCTCTATATCCCTATCTCTATCTCTTTCTCTCTATCTATCTATCTATCTCTATATCTCTCTCTCTGTCTATCTATCTATCTCTATATCTCTCTCTATATATATCTATATCTCTCTATATATATCTATATCTCTCTCTCTGTCTATCTCTCTATATATATATCTATCTATCTCTATCTGTATCTCTTTCTCTCTATCTATCTATCTCTATATATATATCTCTATCTATCTCTTTCTCTCTGTCTCTCTTTCTCTATACATCTATCTCTTTATCCATCTATTTCTCTCTCTCTATCTATCTCTTTCTGTATCTCTGTCTCTCTCTGTATCTATTTCTCTATGTAGCTCTCCCTCTATCCCTATCTATCTATCTCTCCCTCCAACTATCTCTATCTCTCTCTCTTTCTCTTCCCATCTCTATTTCCCTATATATATATATATCTATCTATCTATCTCTCTCTTTCTATCTCTTTCTCTCTGTCTATCTCTCTATCTCTCTCTTTATCTCTCTCTATATATCTATCTCTCCCTTTCTCTCTATCTCTTTATCTCTCTCTCTATTTCTCTATCTATCTGTCTCTATATATCTCTATCTATCTCTCTATATATAACTCTCTCTCTCTCTGTCTATCATTCTCTCTATATATGTATATATATATATATATATCTCGTCGTTCAACATGCTTATCCCTTTCCCTCTGCATGATTCTCTATCTCCCCTATCCCTCCCTCCCTTCCCCCATCCCTTCCGTGCTATTCATTATAATATCATTGGTGCCGTCATCATCTTTTAGTCCCAAAAGTAATTTTCAGTTTTTTTATTTTTGATAATTTTGATTCCACACAAGAAACGAATGATGATACCCACTGCGTCTGGAAATGCATGAAATGGCCAAGATAGAAACAAACAAAAAAAGGACATCAACAATAAAGACTATTCATCAACACTAACATCATCATCATCATCATAATAATCATTAAATAGAAAAATGCGAGCATGAAAAGTCATATGGTTAAGATTAAACTTAGAAAAGTAAAAGACAAGATAATATTCTCGAAAAAAATAATAAGTATATAAATTGAAATATTGCAGCAAATATTTTTGTTTTAAAAATTCTATTAAAACATTGCATATGAATTCTTAATTCTTCAATATTTTAAGTTATAAATTTATTATAGTTTTTTACCTATGAAGTGTAAAAATTTTTTAAAATTTTATTGAGAAATGAATTAAGGTGCAAAGTGGTTGAAAACAAGTAAAAGTAAGACTTAACCATATTATTCAAACACTTATGTGTTTGAATGATAACCACTTTTCTTTTGCTTCTCCTTTCTTGCAATATTAGTGGGGATGTCAATTTGGCCTAGTGCGTAAACAACCAGAAATCGTTTAACATGAGTTCGAATCCCAATCGTTTCATTTGTGGTCATATTTTGACTTGGGAAAGGTGTGAATCTCCACATTCCCTCCAGCTATGGGTTAAATAGCGAATATTGTGTTATTAAAAAAAACATAAAAAAAGATGGTTCTTGGTATTAAATGACCTAAAATGGTTGATATGTTGTGAAAAACAAACAAGCCATGTTGGCAACACTCATGCTTTTGATGTAGATATATATATGTATATGTATTCTATATATATATTATAGGTATATTATTATTATTATTATTTGTGATTAACTGAAAAAAAAAGTAATTAGGAAAAAGAAAAGTTCAATATTATTTAATAAAACTTGTATTAATATAAAAAACAACCTGTCTATCCAACAATTTATAGAGTTATTAAAATATCATTTTAAGGATTTTTTTTTCTCTTGCCATTTTTACTTCATGTATGATTGATTAATTTAACCAGCATATTGACTCTCATTAAGGTAAACCATATACTTCATGTATCTATGTATGGATATATTGATCTATAAATAGAAAATAAATGAACCATGATATGTATTTTTTCAAATTAATTGACTAATACACACACACACACGCATGCAGATAGTGCTACATAAAAAGATTTTTTATGATGATATCAAACCTATAAATACACACACACTCACAAAGTGTTGTGTATTGCACTTAACAAGACAAATTTAGAAGACAAATAATTTTCTTACATTTCAACAAATTTGATTGGATTTTAACCAAAGTGTAGGATTTTATTATTTGAAATTTCAGGGGATTTGGTGCCCCGGTGGCTTAGTTATGCAATTTGATGTGATGAACGTAATCACCACGATAAAATTGCCTCTAATGACTTGTTCCCTACTTTAGAAAATGGGAAAATTTGTTTTAGACTATTCTCAGCTTTATAACAAGAATATTATTTTTCATGATCATACTTTAACCATAATCCATGATTTCCTCCCAGTCTTGCTATTAAGCAAATAATTTGTCAATTAATAATCTTATATTCTATATTTTTTTATGAATTGAATAAATTCAATATTTTTTTTTAAGTTTATTTCTTTTTTTTTTATTACCATTTGAATTATTGTCTTTTCATTAATTTTATAAATTTAGATTATTAAAAAAAAGATATAAAATCAAAAAAAATATTATGATTTATATTTATTTAAATGTTTCTATAATAAACTGAATTCTTTTCCCTATAAATAAAGATCAAAGGGTCATTCCATGTCAAATCATCCAGACCTCAACACCATTGCGTCTCACTTTTTTTTCAAATTTTCACCATATGTTGGTATCATAGAAACTAGAAAATCCTGAAAATTTTAGCCT
>JAUZSX010333292.1:0-10926 GCA_034780655.1 Idiosepius hallami | reverse complement strand
TAAATAAATGAACTGTGTTAATTACAATTTAAAATTATTAACATCAATAAATTTAATTGGAAATTTGCATATAAGTCTATTTCATTCTTATTAGAAGTGCAACTCATCCAATTCGAACCCATGAACCTAAAAGTCAAAGTAAATTATCTAGGACCATTCGGCTACGGAAACATGGCTTTATCCACCCTTTGAAAAATCTTGTTTTTAATCCTTTAGGTAAACTACACACCCTCCCCATCAAACAAAGCTGGTGGGGGAACCAGTTTAGTAGCCGACGATGAGGCAGGTAGTACAGAGTTACCAATAGCACATGAAATGACATAAACTGCGACGATGGTAGTGAAATAGTTTCGGATCAGTGTAATGTTGTTCGGCTGGAAGAAGGTTGCTCAAAAAGGAAGAGTCTATTATAACATTATAGACCAGTAGGTGTATCGTAGTTAGGTTTAGTTAAGAGATTACGTGTCACCTAAGAGCTCAATAAAGTGTGTGTTTATATAAATATATTTATTTCAAAGTAGAGAGGAGATATATAGAACAAAGGAGGTGGTCGTGCTCGAAACCACAAATCTATTTCAATAAAATTGTATCAACAGATTCTAGAGGTCGTGCTTTTACCAATCTATAAGAATAAGAGGAAGATAAAAAACGTATTTTCATCTATAAAAAATATTTATTGCATTTATGAATATTACTATAGTTTGGGTCTGTCACATTCTTGTACGAATTTAATTGCTACATATCGTTGTACGAATTCAATTGCTACATGTTTCATAAAAACACTAAGTTTTCAGCAATAGCCTTAAGAATCCTTTAAAAGTTATATAATCCCGTTAATAAATTGGCGACGAACAGTTCTTCATGATGTTTTCAGACAACGAATCTCTTCTTTTCCTTAAGTACTTCTTGTGAATTAGTTTTGCCAACAAAGCTCCGCATATTCCAATAACCATCATAAAAAATGCCAGAAGTCCCACTGAAGCTGCAGTGAAAAAAGAAAGACACATTCATTACAATTAAACCCAATATTTTAGAAGAAAACAATAAAGATGAAAGTTAAAGCCCGAATAACTTGATTAGAGATAATTATCAAGATGCTTCTAATAAATACAGAAAATTTATATGCATTGTAATGAAAACCATAAGATGAGAGTAAAGTTCGAATAACTTGAATGGAGATAGTATCAAGACTCATCTAATAAATTCAGAAAATCAATATCCTTTAAAGAAAAAAGCAATGATAAGAGTAGAAGTCTGAATAACTTGAATAGAAACTAATAATTAGAAACTAATAACTCTCATTTAATAGATTTAGAAAATTAATATTCACTGTAAAGAAAACCGTGAAGATGAGAGAGTAAAAGTTTAAATAGCTTTTAAAGAAGTGACAGACAAAACGTTTTTCATACACAAATAAATACAGGGACAATAGTCAGAATATTCGAAATAATACAAAAGTTTAGACATTATATTGATTTTATGGCACTTAATTAAGTGATTAACATATATTTAAAACCCCAGGGGCGGTCGACGTAGCCCATTTGATAGGTAAAGGGACTTCAAAACCGTAGTATGCGGGTTCGAATCCAAGTTGTTCCGTCTACGTTGACATGTCGACTAATACTGTTGGGAAAAAGTATGAATCTCTATCTTCCGTCCAGCTATGGATTAAATAGAGCAACTTGTGTTATTAAAAAAAAACCACGTGTGTAAAAAAAATAACGTTTATCGTTAGTAATTGTTCTAAAAGTGACCTAAAAAGGTTGATATGCCGTTAAACACAAAAGTAACAAACAAAATTTAAGCCCCAGTTTCTTCTACAATTCTAACAATTTTTTTTATTACAAAACTATATTCTTATGCAAATATACTGTTTAATATTATTGAACCTACAGGTCAAATAATATTATCAATGACTATAGTCCGGAATTAGCTTTCTGTGAGTGTCGTTAGTTTCCGGACAAACAAAATTGTGGGTCACTTTTTGTAAGCAGAGGTTGGCGAGCTGTTCAAGCGTGAACATCATGGCCGATGTAAAACTTTAAAAATCACACTTTTGTGTCTTCGACTTGGTAACTATGTTTCGTTCCAGCCAGACACTAGAAAAATGAAGGCTCATCCTCTTCTTTTGGAATTTGGAAGGGCTAAAGAACCATCTTTTGAAAAAGTAAGTCCTTCAAATCTTATCATGCCGGTCGCCCATATTCGAATATTATATTCACTTGGTGAACAACAACCCAAGTTTGACACAAGGCCATTTTTACGTGCTCTTACCCGGGCTTTTTACATTCGGTGTTACTCTTCACCTAGATGAGCTGCTCTCTCGAGCTGCCTGTGGCAGCTGAAGGTGAATGTAATGGTTTTGACTGGGATTTGAACTTGCGTAATAAGATTTCATAGCCCGAGCTTTTACCAATGCTCTACCAACGCCGCCCATATTCGAATATGACCGGGCAATGAAACAAGTATTATTGTGATTAATGTTTGAAAAATGTTTATCTAATTTTTAATGGCAGTACGGTCAAGTCGCGTTGGCTTCACCTGTTCCCGTAAGATCACCGAAATTTAAGCAACGTCGAGCCTGATCAGTGGTTTGATGGATGACCATTTAAGAATGCCTGGTACTGTACCAGTGCAAGTAACAAACCAACACGCAGTTCCCCTGATACTCCTTCGAGCAAACCAAGTATTACAATACACACGTCACTGTGCGATATTTTATTTACTTGGTGAGGACAAAACCAAGTTTGGCACAAGGCCATTTTTACGTGCTCTTACCTGGGCTTTTTGCATTCGGTGCTGCCCTTAGATCTAGATGAGCTGCTCTCCCGAGTTAACTAGGCCCATCTGCCCGAGGCAGATAAAAGTGAATGCAATGGTTTTAGACTGGGATTTGAACTCGCGTATTACGTTTCCAGAGCTCGAGCTTTTACCAATGCTTCAACTCCGCTGCCAAATTGTGCGATAACTGTGCGATAAGAAATGAATGAATGGCAGAGGTCATCAAAATAAAAAAGAAGGTTCAGTTACCTGAAGAGTATCCTTTCTTTGCTGGACCGAGATAATTTTGAAAGGTTGGAGAAAACATTGTACCATCAGGCAAATACATTCCTAGGGGAGAGATAAAACTGTACGATTAAATCAAGTTGATGACAATAACAAGCTACGAGTTAAATAGTGCAAGACCTCAACGGCGGATGTGGTGGATGATGTCCACGGTGACACAACGGAACTGAAGGCGGAAAAGGCTGCAACATAGGATGGTCTCCGGTCGTCGTGGTTCTCTCCATTCCATTGGAACCAGGTCCTCCTCTGCCAAGATGCCGTGAGGTGACTGCAGGTGCACCAGTCTTCCCACATTATAATACACTACGCATAGAACAAAGACGGAAGATAGTCATACTCGACCACAAGTTACCGCCAATAACAATGATAATAATTGTAGTAGTAGTCAGTAAATATTTCGGAGTAAGCACCCAATGCAATGTTTTCACTGACTCCAGCGAGGATCAAGCGCTGATCGCAGTAGCATAACAACAGTTTTTTGCCGCCCAAGGCGGTCGTGAGATTTACACCTCCTTTACCCACTGATTATGTTAGAAATTAAAAAAAAAACAAGACTAAAAATATTTTTTTTTTGGAATTACAACGCAGGATATAAATATTATATTATATATACTTGGTGAGCAGCATCAACCAACTTTGGCACAAGGCCATTTATAAGGTGAATGCAATGGTTTTGACAGTGGTTTGAATTCGCTTACTACGATTCCAGCCCCTGAGCTTTTACCAATAGCAAAACAAACAAACAAAAAAATTGATCTGAATATATTCAACATAGAATATTTATTTTCGTTGAACTGGTGATACAGTCAAAAGATCCGTGCTACGCTACTGGCTGATCGGGAACAGACATGGGCGGTGACAATGGAGTTGTGGAACATGAAAGAATGAGATGATCTCAGCCAATGGCTTTTTAGTGGGGGTTTTGGTGTTGGTGTGTTACCATCAACCATCACAAATATATAATTAATTTATCGTGATAAAGAAATGCCAGCGCCCCCTTCTTTCAACAAACGCCAGAATAACGTTAATCTAGAAGAAAATGCGGTGAAAGTATCCAGGGATGTTTACATCTAGTTGCAGTGACTGGGGAACGCTTAATTAAATCTTTCCCGTTCGCCCAGCCTTTCTACCAACACCAACATAACTTTTTATTGTAATTGCTCCAATTGTCCCCTTCATAGTTTCAATCCCCCATTTGACTGATTACTCGCCAGCGCCCCCTAGAAGTTCATATCGCCCCCAGGAATGGTACCACCCACTTTGAAAACCAATATATATATATAAAGGTAGATAACGCTTATATAAGAACACTAGAGTTATAGAACTTAGAACGTTGTCATGGTGAGGCGTGCATACACAGAGAGAGATAAACAAAATATGATCACATAGGACGTCTCTTCATTTTATCTTATTTCCTACAAATAACTTTTCCTTCTAAATAAATATTATTATTACATAAAAAATGGTATCTTCTTAATCCTTATTATCTTTACATTCAAGTATAATCCTGACTATACAACAGTCCCCTTCCTAGTTTTAATCCCCCATTTGACTGATTACTCGCCAACGCCCCCCTAGAAGTTCATATCGCCCCCAGGAATGGTACCACCCATTTTGAAAACCAATGATCTACGTCATGAACTGCAAACGGACACACAGACACAGAATTGGCCACATGAAATCAGCAACAGTGGCATCCAAGTGACCTTGTCAATAAACTATTACTATTAAAAAAGTTGTGTTTTTCGATAGCCGTTATAATAACAACGAATCAAGAAAGGGTCCTCTTGGGTCCCATACTAATTTCCTTGGTAAAAAGACAGGACCTTAGTAAAATGAATTCAGTTGTTGCGGTAATTTATCCAAAAGAACACCAATATCAAAACCTAACATAGGTATTATTCAGTAGCACCCAATAGCACTAGCCCCAACAGTGATCGTAATAATTGTATTATTAATAGTAGCAGTATGTAAATCCAATATCAGTAATGACAGCAGTCACGTATAGTCCGTATAGTATAAATTTGGTAAAGAGTGAGAAGTTCTGTTAAGCTGGTTGTTATATATTATATATAAAGTTATTTGCTCTTTGATTGGTTGGGTTAAATTTATCATCTGTATTTAATGGAGTTGTCCGGTCTCTGTGATCATACGCAAAAGCAGTTGACATTGTACTAAAAAATAACGCAGCGTGTACTACACCTGAAGTAAAGAAGTAAAAGTAGAAATATAAAGAACCTTCACGTTACACGAAATAATACAGAATAATATTACTAACGCATCATATAGTCTTACAAAACCTTATATTTTTATACTAATAATCTTATGATGCTTCAAAACAGTGCCATACTTAGACACTTAGCGGCTCCGACACAAAATGCGCCTTACTCCCCTTCAACATACTGGAGCCTTCGACTATATATGCATACATATACAATTATATATTTAGAGACAGGCAGATAGAGAGAGGGATTGATAGATGTATATTTCAAGCGTGATAATTATTTTTTTAAATAATCCTAACAATTAATTATTTTGGTAATTTTTTGCTTCATAACAGATCTGTGAAGGCAAGAAACTTTGCGGCCCCCTAAGGAGCTTGTGTCCCCACCCCCGCAATTCCGGGGTGTCTAGAGGCCCCAAGAACAGCCCTGCTTTAGACGAACTACAACTTATTATTAATGAAAACAAACCGTTAAGTCGAGTTAGAGACACCGGTTCCCGTTAGATCACCGAAGTTTAAGCAACGTCGAGCTTGATCAGTGGTTTGAGGGGTGACCATTAAAGAATACCTTGTATTGTGACAGGAGAAGTAATAAACCTGCACGCAGTGCCCCTGCTATTCCTTTCGAGAAAACCAATTATTACACCAAGCATATCACCGTCCGATACGACATGATTAACAATTGTTTTGCTGTAATGGTGTGGTACTTACTGGCGTAATGGTTGCAGTATATACTTGCTTGAAGACCTCCTTTCCCTTGTGGGGTGTCTTTGTAGTGTTTTGATCGATATAAACAAATCTCCGAATCCGTACAGTAATCAAAACTCTTACAGAGAAATTTTTCATTTTCAGCACAAATCTTCGCACAATGTTCTTCGGAAATATCAGCTATAATCTCGTCATCATCCAGTTTCAGGAATTTGTTTGCCGTCTTTTTGAAATCGGTGAGGTATTTCACTGAAATTTCAAAAACGACATAGTGTATTATAAACAACATATTCTTTTTCTATTTAGAAATTAGGAATCAACTTTATTATTCAGACTTTTGTCCTCATCTTGGTAGTTTTTGGAATGTAAAATTCTTTTTCTCTCATTCAATACTGATTACAATAATTATTTTCTTTCTTTAATATCTCATTCCCCAAGTGGAATCAAAAGGCTTAAACAAAAATAAATGGGATCAATATTCAGTTAATTAAAAATGTTGTGGGTGACACGACTCCACTCAATAGTGGTTGTACTCTGGGTATTTCCGGTAGCGAATTTTTTTTTTTTCCAAAAGAAAAAAAAGTAGAAAACTGCTCATCGGCGAATTATTTTGTTCCTAAAAAAAAAAAGAAGCAAAGAAAAATTAACAAGTATATTTTACACCTGTAAGAAAAAAGAATTTTTTTTAAAGAGTTTAAATGTCCTCTTTTTGAAAAAAATACTTTGTTCTAATTTTTTCTTAAATTTATTCTGGATTTTTGCTTTGTACTGTGAAAACTTTTTTTTCTGTTCTCTTCTCTATCGCTGAATATTGAAATATTTTACTGTTAAAATGTAACATTTCTTGTCTCAACGCACCGAACCGACATTTTAAGAAATGATTTCTCGTCCCTCCCCATTTTTGCCTATCTATAAAGTGACTTATTTATAGACATTTTTTCCTACGCTTGCCTAAATTATTTTTTTATTTTACTAGGAAATTTTGTTTTTTGTTTTATGGAATCGTTTTACTAGAGAAAGACTATCAATATGAATGATCGCAAATCATTATTAGTTCAACTTTTAAAGGCACAAATGGATAGCCAGGAAAAAATGGTAAAATACCTACATCAAAGGGTAGAAGCATTTGGACACTGTGTACTTCCGGTAGCAACCTGACTGGCATTACTTAACCAGAAGCGATTCTTAGTTAGGCAGTCATTCTCTCCACCATAACAAAATACGCTCGCCAAGCAAGAGAACTAAATAATTAATTATAAGAGTCTTCTCGATAATATCAATTAGTTTTATTTGGATATTAATTCTTTTTAAATACTTTATCGAAAAGATATTTTGACAGTTTTTTTTATTTCTTTCTTCTTTCTTTATTTCTATAGATTTTTAGCTGCAATATTTGAACTAATTTTACAACTTAGTTAACTGTTTTAAAAACAGGTTAATTAAATTAACATAATGATCCAATTTCATTTCATGAATTTAGATAACCAATATCTATGGTGAAGATAGGGTTAGGGTTAGGGTTAGGTGGAGCTTTGGTAAAAGCTCAGACTATGGGATCCCAGACAAAATCGTTTCTCTACATCTTTTGCTGCCTCGGGCAAATGGGGCTCGATAACTCGGGAGAGTAGCTCATCTAGGTGAATTGCAACACTAATTTCAAAAGCACAAAAAAAATAGAGGTTCAGGGTTGGGTATTGGGCTAGCGACTATTTCTCGTAAAAATCAGTATGCTACGGAAACATCAAAATAAAAAAAAAAAAAAATCAAATTTTGTTCCGAATGCACCTGCACCATTGGCTATAAAGGTCTAAAGAAAATAATAAAGATAAGAATAGAAGTCAAAATTACCCTTAATGAACTATAATAATCCAATTTTATCCCTCTCTAACAATGGATTATGTTATTATAATAAAAAAAAACCCTGTGTTTTGTCTAAAAAATGTTTATGAAAAAAAGTGATTGTTTTCGGTATTATTTGACCATTAAATAGAAAATTTCTTTATTGAATCTTAAGGTTTGTTTTGTTTTGTTTTTAACAGCATACAGTTTATCACAAAAGTGAATACACCACTCACATTTCTTCAGATATTTAAGTATATCTTTTCATTGGAAAACACTGACAAAATGAATTTTTTACACAATGAAATCTAGTCTGTTTGTAACACGTATAACTGACTTAATTGATTTTTTCCTGAAAATAACTCAAAATATATCCATTAAAAGTAAAATTCCAGGCAACAAAAGTGAGTACACCCCCTTAAAAATTATCAATGTTAACATCAATGTTAAAAATTATCAATGTTAACATCACTTTTGTGATACACTGTATCAACCTTTTTAGGTCATTTTAATGCCGAGAACAATTACTTAGGATTAACGTAATTTTTATAAGCTCATAGTCTTTTAACACAAGTTGCACTATTTGGTGGGAAAATGAGAATTCATACCTTTCCCAAGGGTATTGGTCGACGTGTGACCGTAGACAGAACTGCGTGGATTCGAACCCGCATACCACGGTTCCGAAGTCCGATTGCCTATCCACTGGGCCACGTCGACCGCTTTTGAATCTAATGATACCAAAACGGAGAGGCTTAATTCACAGATTTCAGACTTAATTGAAATTGAAATTGAAACGAGTCTTTGGAATTTAATCGAAATTGCTAAGTCTTATAGAGTTATAAAAGCTATAAATACATAAATTGTGTATCGCATCAACAAGAGGAAATGGCTTTTTTTTTTACTTACTTGAATAGTGAGAACACATTGGCTCCAAATTTACTTGCGACCTAGGAACGTCATAGATATGTGTTTTGCTAATGACACAAGTCTGGATCAATTCACAATAATTGAACGACTTGCAAAGAAATTCGGCATTATTTACACAAAGATTTGCACATTGTTCGGCTGTTCCGACACGTTGATAAACAAAGTCCAGCTTCGGAAGAATAGTTTCGCCAGGGAATTCGTTAAACCAATTTATAAAATTTACTGTAAAAGAAAAGAGAAAAAACATTTATTTAGGCATAATATCTTCGTTGCTTTCGTTATAGAGCACATAAAAATGGCCTAGTGCCTAACTTGGTTTGGTGCTCTACCAAGTAAATATGATATTCATTGATTTCTTTTCTTGGGTAGTATAGTTAAAACCCCTATTTTTAACACTATATGAACTCGCACGTCTTTATGCAAGCTATTTCGGCATCTGGGTGAGAGAGTACATGCACAGCTTAATCGATCGTATGATTATTGAACTCCCATTCTTCATGATTGTGAACCCGTAATTAGGGAAACAACATTTTCATTAAAAAAATACAACATTCCGGTCCGTTTTACTTTTACATATATTTTGACATTGATATTAATATTTATCCTTCTTTCCAATATTTAGCATTCTTTTCAATATTCACCATTCTTCTCATTATTTAGCAATATTTCTCATATTCAGCATTTTTTTTCAATACCTAGCATGTTTTTTTTTAATGTTTAGCATTTATTTCGATATTTAGCACTCTTTTCAATCTTTAGCGCTCTCTTTTATATTTGGCATTCTTTTTAATATTTATCATTTTTTCGATATTTAGCACTCTTTTCAATATTTAGCATAATTTTAAATATTTAATACTTTTTTCAATATTTAGCATTCTCTTTAATATTTAGCATTCATTTAAACATTTAGCTTTCTTTTCAATATTTAGCATTCTTTTTCATATTTGGCATGCTTTTTTAAAATTTAGATGTGATTTTTGGATTCTTCCTGCATTAACGCTTTTTGAAAATTCGGAGCAACGGTTGCAGCCACGTTTAGTTGACTTTCGTTGTTTTTCTGCGAGTATTGATTTCGATTTTGTATGTGATATAAAAGTTTGTCTTGAAACCTGTCTGGGCGTTTTTCTGTGTAACTTTCCAACTTGATATTCTAACATATATTCTTTATCATAGGTTTTGAAAAAAAGAATTAATTTAAGCCTCGAGTCTCCTTCGTCCAACATTTCGTCAGGAAAACATCATTGGTAATTATAGAAAACTGTAGTAGCGAAAAGGGAAGAGAGAAAAGGAAATTAACAAGTATGAGGTGTATAATTGTTGGCATTAAAAATGAATTGACAAATTTAATTAAATGAGGGAAGGGGAATAAAATAAATACTTTACGCAGAACAACACCTATTCATGTTCCGCAGCAATTCAAGAGTTTCCACAAACTCCTTTTGTCAGCACTTTCTAATAGAAATACTGTCACATTCCAAGAACCTCACATAATTCTTGGAATCAGCACAAAATTCTTTATTCTGTGTATATGTTTTTTGATAAATGTTGTAGGGCCTACACCCCTCCCAATCTTACTACATGGACTCGCCCAACATGCATATAAGCAAAGCCTGCTAGCATGCTCATCAGAAGGCGATAGACAAAGCTACTTGGATGTTCGAGTATGACGCCCTATACTAACTCTTTCTCTGTACTACTAACAAACCCCGTTATAAAATCTCTTAATCTATCAAACTGCATTTGTTCCTTCTTTTACCACCATTCGGCCCAACAACAATAAATAATCTAAGTGAAACATTCATCAAATTAAATATTTATATGAAAATATCTGCATATTTCTGAATAAATTTCCATTCTAATATTTTCAAATATATCATTTTCGCCATTTTTATATACATATTATATCTATAGCCTGGCTTTGATCGGGTGTTCATTTGATTATATTGTGCTCATTTTGATTAGCGTTATTTTTGTAATTCAAAGAGTCTTTTCTTTCTAAAAAAAAAAAAACCCCAAAAAATTACCGTACATTTTTAAAAGCCAAAAATCATTTTAATCAATTAATGATATATTGATACTCAAATGATACACGTAACCATCATGCAGTGGATGCTATGGGCTTGAAATGATCCAATTTTCAATTTTTGATACCTTAGCATTTT
>JAUZSX010333291.1:0-24208 GCA_034780655.1 Idiosepius hallami | reverse complement strand
TAAATTTTTTATTTAGTAATATTTCAGAGATATAACTTCATTTTCAAACTTGGTGTTTTTTGTGCGTGTCTTTGGTGGTCATTCTGTTATTTTCATTGCTGTTTCAATTGTGATTGTAGATTATAGCCTTAATACAACTTTATATTTATCATCAATAATCCAATGATGCTTTTGAAGAACTAAAATTTTAAATATTATGTATATATATATATATATATATGAATAAAATAATATATAAAAAAAATTAAATGGCCTGAAAAGGTTGATATGCCGTATGACAAAACAAACTGAAACTTATATGTGTATATATATATATATATATATATATATAATCCTCTATTTTTAGGACTTGTTCAGACATATAGATTCAATGTTTAACCAGTAAAAAGTTCTATAAGACATGTTTCATCATATCAAATAGTCCAATTGAATTGAAAAGTTAAGGAGTTCTTCCTTTTACCCTTTAAATGTAGACGGGCATTAATCGTTCCACGCCTAAAAAAAGCCAGAATCAATAAAATATTTTTTTTTTGAGGGGTAGGGTAGGGGCAAGAGGAGCAGATTCCAACAAGCAGTCTTCATATTATTATGCAATATGTCACGTGCTTTCTGCTGGGTTCGCCCCCTAAAAATAGTTCGACTTCTTCTGCCGCTTCCAAAGATGTCAGAACGCACTCGTGAACCTCATCCCTTTGTAGGAACGGGAGCAGGGGTCGTCTTGGAGTCATCCAACACCAGATCTATTTTCAACTCGTTTCATCTAAAGATCGTGGCAAACGCAAATCTGTTTGCCTGTCGGTTGGTTTTGTTTTATGGCATATCAACTTTTTCAGGTCATTTAATGCCGACAACAACCAGTACACAACTCCGGATTAGAGTGTTTGTTTGATTGTTTGTCAGTTTGTTTCTTTTAAGGCATATCAACCTTTTTTGGGCAGCGACAGTAGAGCATTCGTAAAAGCTTGGGCTCTGGAATTGAATTACGCGAGTTCAAATACCAATCAAAAACATTACATTCACTTTAGCTGCCTCGGGCAGATGGAGCTCGTTAACTCGGGAGAGCAACTTAAGGTGAAGTGTAACAATGAATTAAAAAAAGCCCAGGTATATAGAGCACCTAAAAATGGCCTAGTGCCAAACTTGGGTGGTTGGTGTAAATATGATATCAACCTTTTCAGGTCATTTAATGTTGAGAACAATCAGCACAAAACTCAGAATTAGAGTGTTTGATTGTTTTGTTTTAGGGCATATCAACCTTTTCAGGTCATTTAATGCCGACATAAATCAGCACACAACTCAGGATTAGAGTGTTTGTTTGTTTGTTTGTTTCATTTTATGGCATATCAACCTTTTTAGGTCATTTAATGCCAACAACATTCAGCACACAACTTAGAATTAGGATGTTTCTTTGTTTCTTTTAGGGCATATCAACCTTTTCAGATCATTTAATGTTGAGAACAATCAGTACAAAACTTAGAATTAAAGTCTTTCTTTGTCAGTTTATTTCTTTAAGGGCATATCAACTTTTTCAGGTCATTTAATGCTGACAACAATGAGCACACAACTTAGAATTAAAGTGTTTGTTCGTTTTTCAGTTTGTTTTGTTATACGGCATATCAACCTTTTCAGGCCATTTAATTTTCTTGATAAACATTCTTTTTTGTCCACACAGTTTTTTTTTCAAATAGTACAATGTGCTATTTAATCCATAGCTGGTGAGAAGGTGGGTATTTATGCCTTTCCCAAGGGTATTAGTCAAATTGTGAATAGAAATGGAATGATTGAGATTTGAACCTGCATATTACAATTCCAAAGTACTACAAGATATCTTTCAAATTCCCATTTTGTAATTGAAAAAAATAAAATAAAATCATAACCTAAACAAAATTCATATCTATTATAATCCAAAAAAAATCTGATCATCATACAGAGACTCTACATCATGTATCCCTTCAGAAGATGAAACCAGAATTGTTATTTGAAAAAAAAATATTCTGTTTTATATAAAGTTAATTAAAAAAATGATTCAGTCCTGTAAAATTTGTACATGTACAATCACTGCCGTGCTTAGCCACTTAACAGCCCCAATGCAGAATGCGCCTTGCAGCCCCTTATGTCTAAATAGGAAAGTTGCCTTCCTCTCAACACACTGGAGCCTTCAACTATACATGCATAAACAAATATATATAGATATAGGCAGAAAGAAAGATTGATTGATAGATGTATGTATGTTTCGATTTTCAAATTAATCCTAAAAATAAATTATTTTGGTATTTGTTGTGGCGTCGTCGCCAGTTTGTTGTGGAAAAAAGACAAAGACAACGAAGACTGTAAAAACGTGTATTAACATTAACAAACATAACAAAATATATATGGCCGCTGGGGCAACCTGCCCCGAGACGGCGTCGGCAACTGCCAGCCTCAAAGTGTAATCTCGAAGTGTCTCTCTCGAAGTGACGCGTCGGTCATGCGCATGCGCCGACCTCTGCCGAGTCGGCGAGTCTATAATGAGGGGTGTTTCACTCCCCAACAGTATTTTTTTGCATTACAATAAATCTGTGAAGCGGAGGAGCTTTGCGACTCCTAGGAGCTTGCACCCCCTCCCCACAATTTTGGGGTCTGCGGGGGCCCTAAGCACGGCCTTGTGCATAATACAGCCTTTCTATATAAATATAGACAGTAAATATAAACAGTAAATTCTAAAAACATTGAGACAATACAATTTTTACCAATAAAAAAGCTGTACTTTTTTAAAGTATCGTAGCTTACTTAAAGGAAATGCCGGAAATGTCCTCCATTGGCATTAAGACATAATTTTCTACTGCACAGCAACTTTTTGGACACCCTGTATTATATAGACAGTAAATATAAATAGTGAATTTTAAAAACGTTCATACAATACAATTTTTACCAATAAAAAAGCTGTACTTTTTTAAAGTATCGTAGCTTACTTAAAGGAAATGCCAGAAATGTCCTCCATTGGCATTAAGATAATCTACTACACAGCAACTTTTTGGAAACCCTATATTAAATATATATATATCAGCGTCGGCGGATCATTGGTAGAATCTCTGGCTATGAAATCATATTAAGCGAGTTCAAATCCGAGTCAAAACCATTACATTCACCTCTAGCTACCTCGGACAGATGGGGCTCGTTAGCTCGGGAGAGCAGCTCACCTAGGTGAAGGGAAACACCGAATGTAAAAAGCCCGGGAAAGAGCACGTAAAAATGGGCCTTGTGCCAAACTTGGGTTGGTGCTCACCAAGTAAAAATTATGTATATCTGTATTAATTTTTTTTGACAACCCTTACAAAATCAGGCTTTCAATATCAGCAATGATTTTTTTTTTTGATCAGATGCTGGATGAGTAACTTAAAATCCTCAAAAGAAAAAATTAATCAAAGTCTGACATAAAAATCAATAAGAATATAAGAAAAGAGTTCAAATTTTCATAACCAAATCAATAAATAGCAAGTAAAACGATGGTAAATATTTACAAAACAAATATTCATATTTCAACATTCTTTTCAATGAATAATTTCAGGAGAAATATTAATTCGTTATAGGTTGCCAGACATATCAGGTATTACCCAGAAAGTAAAGGGATGTCCACTTGGCCTAGTGGGTAGGCAGTCGGTCTTCAGAATTGTAGGGAGGTCTGTTTAGCCTAGTGGGTAGGTAGTTGGACTTCAGAATTGTAGGGAGGTCCACTTGGCCTAGTGGGTAGGCAATCAGACTTCAGAATTGTAGGGAGGTCCATTTAGCCTAGTGGGTAGGCAATCAGACTTCAGAATTGTAGGGAGGTCCGTTTAGCCTAGTGGGTAGGTAGTTGGACTTCAAAATTGTAGGGAGGTCCACTTGGCCTAGTGGGTAGGTAGTTGGACTTCAAAATTGTAGGGAGGTCCACTTGGCCTAGTGGGTAGGTAGTTGGACTTCAGAATTGTAGGGAGGTCCACTTGGCCTAGTGGGTAGGTAGTTGGACTTCAGAATCTTAATATGCGAGATTGAATCCTAGTCATTCCATTTGTGTCCATATTTAAAATTACTATGTACCCATAGTGCACACTAACATTTTGGACACCCTAAGGTCAATGGAAGATATTTTCAGCATTTCCTTTCAAATACGATGTTATACTGTCAATAAATTAAACCTTTTTAAAGGTAAAAATTGTATTTTCTAACTGTTTTGTAAACTTTAATGTTTATAAGCTTAAGTTTCTATATACCTACAGTTCACAGTCACTTTTTGAACATCCTGTATATACGAGGGTCATTACAAAAATAATGCATCTTTTTTTTTATATATATATATATAGAGGAGTCTGAAAAGTTGTTATGCAGTAGTGAATAATATCTTAATACCAAACGGAGGACATTTCCAGCATTTGCTTCCTTTAAGTTAAATTGTGATGCTTTAAATAAATAAGATTTTTCATTGTTAAAAATTGTATTGTCTAAGTGTTTTACAACAAAATTTAAAGTTCATTTAGGTTTTTATATACACATAGCGTGCCATACCTTTTTGGACATCCTGTATCAGAGAATACATTTCAGAGACAGATTTTGAACTCATTGACTGCTTAAAAATCTCAACAATTTCTTAAAATACTTTAAGCTAAGCATTTTATTTCTAAAAAGATTTTCTTCTAATCCGTGGTTGTTATTATTATTATGATTATTATTATTTTTTTTTTTTTTTAGATATTTTTTGATTATGTTAAAATGTTAAAATACACTCTAAGGCTATTAAGGACATTCTTTGAGGTGTTTTTTTTTTTTTTTTTTTTTTTATTTTAAAAAAAAAAATTTTTTTTTTTTTTTTTTTTTTTTTTTTTTTTTCATTTTCTGATTTTCTAATTATTTTTCACAAAATTTCACTCACTTCAAAAATTTTCAATTTTTGCAAAGAATTACAAATTAATTTCATGATTAATCACAAGGTTTATCAAATCTAGAATAAAAACCCTTGAATTTTTTTTAATTGCTTTTTGGAATTATTGAGATGAGGCTTAATAATTTGTATATTGAATTGTTGCACTATTGTCTTTATCTTTATTATAGCTATCTTCACAACATTTCAGCCGATGAACTGTTGAATTTGGAAATCTCCATGTAGTAATCAGGAACTTTAAAACTTTGAACTTAACCCTTTATTCAACCCACTTGGGTAGACTGTTCTCATTGTATTAACCATGATGACCTGTAGTGTAAATATCTTATTATTTACTTACTACCATTAGGTGGGATTGAAACCTTGACAATAATGTTTACTTAGAACTGTAAATATTCCATGCTTTTATCCATTCCTGTAGCACAACAAATCAAAAGTTTTGAGTTTCTCCAAATTCAATACACAATATTTTTCATTCTTTTCTAATCTCACTTTTTCCATTTAATTTGTTGTAATATTCAATCCTCAAAGCAAATCCTTTATTTTCTTATGATTTTGTAAATTATTATTAATTAACTTTTGGAAGGATTTTAGCAAAAAAAACTTATGTAGAAACCTTTTTAGTAAACCGCATATATAATTCTTGAATTAATTCACCTTAAAAATGGCCTTGTGCCAAATTTGGTTGCTGCTGCTCACCAAGTAAATATAGATATTATATTTACTTGATCATGCATCAATCCAATATAGATATGTAAGTTTTGGAAAGCCAAAACAATTTACAGAGTCTTATTAAAGAATCATTTGAATTAGATTTATTATTGTCTTTTTTTTAATGAAAAAAGTTGTCAATTTTTGTATTTTCTTCATTTTAACAATCACTAAACAAAAAGAAAGAAAAAAAAACCTTAAATGTGCGAATGTTGGTTTAAAATTTGAAAATTGAAAAAATCCTAAAAACATTCCATCAAACATTAAATATAGCTCTGAAGATGAAAGACAAAAAATGTTTAACAATAGAAAATACTTTTAAAATTCACAACTAAGAATTTGCAAGAAAATCATTAGTAGAAAAAAATATGAACAAGTAAAATTAAAATTATCTTTAACAACTCATGCTTTAATACACACAAACAAACAAACACACACACACACACATATATATATATATATACCAGAATTTTTTTAATTACACACCAATGGATCAGAAGGGATTGCAAATTGCATTGTTATGATGATATATGTATTCATGACCTGAAAGTTGCCCCTCTCTGATGTGGATGTTGATGTTGTGAGACTCTAAGAAAGCATTTCTCCTTTCTCTATAACAATCCCAGTCATGAATATGCATCAGAAGCAGAGATGTGTCATTGAATTCCTTCATGCAGAAAAAATTGAACTGATTGTCATTTATCAGTGCCTAGATGAGAAAATGGACTGCCACGTTCATCACTGGCAGAAGTACATTGAGTGGGGAAAATGTAGAAAAATAAATTTTGGAGTACAAAAAGTTGTTTATTTTACTGTCTTCTTTGCTCTTTAACTTAAAACATATTTTTAACAAATCAGTGGCTTTACTTTAGGAATGCACCTTGCGTGTAGAGGATTGGAACTTTTAGATTAGCATTTTCTGAATAATGCTTGGAATTTGTTAGAAATACTTTATGATTTGTTCAAAAGGCAATTTCATGTATTCTTCCATCAGAAGTTAATGTGTGCTCTTAAGTAAGTACATTGCTTGACTTATATTTTGTCATTTAAGGATAATGATGTGTATAAATATGTACTTATTATGTTTACCTATTTGTCATCTGTGTGTGTGTGTGTGAGAGAAAGAGAGAGAGAGATACTTATTTGTGATTCAAATAATTGGTCAATTCCATTTTGCTTATGATGTTTGTTTTTTTTTAATTTCTTTTTCAGTAAGTTCTCCTAAACAATTCAATAAACTGAAAAAATCAACTGCTTTAAAAACCTTAGATTCCAAACCTGGTAAGTATCAAAATTATGATAAAATGAACCCTGAAATTGTGTTTTATTAGAGTTTTTATTGCCAGAATAATTTTCATATCTATAGAAGCATTTGTGAAAATGCAAATATTGAAATACACTCTAGTGAATTTTTTAGTGAAACTTTTTTATAAATATATCGAATTATTTTTAAAACTATTTATAAATGATTTTTTTATGTGACCAGGTGTTTATACTCGATACAAAACCTTTTTAAACAAGGATAAAGTGATTTTGAAGCGAGTCATAAAAGTAAGTCCATTTTTCATTTATCTCTTATTTTCTATTTAACAAATCGACTTGATTCAAATATTTAAATCTATTTTTCTTTTTAATAAGAATAATTCATATACAATTCAAAAAGTATTCAATATTTAATTCAATCTACAAATGCACAATTCATGTCTTATATACTGCATTCAGTTTATATTCATTCTGTTATCCTCTAGAAAAGATAATAATCTGTAATTTCTTCCCTGTATTAAAATGTATTAATGTGTACTTGTTTGTAAACTTTAATATCAATTCATTTCAATTTTCTCTAATTTTCTTTTCGTTTCCCCTTATTCCACTTTCCTATCAGGGTGTTCAAACAAAGAGACCAGTTGAAGTACAAAATGCTATGTTACGGAGGTATTTCTTGGAACTTACCCAAAGTTTTATGATTCCCCTTGTAAGTTATTCCAATTTTTCTTATTTTTTTTACTTATTTCTTTTTCTGTTAAATTCATTAAAATCCTTAAATTAATGGAAAATAAATTTAGAATCAAAAAATTAAAAAAAGTCTTTATTTGAAATGATTTTTATTGCAGGAACGGCACATGGCCAGCCTGATGCCTTTGCAACGAAATATTTCTCCCCATAAGGTAAGAATTTTCTTTTGTGAAATTATTTAAGAATAAAAGAAGTTTTAATAAGTTGATTTTTTAACAATGTTCAAGAAACCAACCAACTGATTGATAGATGAATCCTTAGACAAATACACCAGTGAAAAATCCCCAAATTAGCTTTGACTTAAAAGAAATTTTATGTTAGAATAATGTTAAGAAGTATTTTATGAAACACTTATAAAATTCAGCCTAATTTTAAAAATATTATAAAATGTGTTGAGTCTAGATGTGTGTATTATATAACTGTAATTGCTGGAAAAAAAGTAAAATGAATGAAGATACATGAATAAAAAAAAATGTTTAAGAGTTTCACTATATTTACTATTTTTGTTTTAGAAGAAGAAGAAATGTTATGACCAAATGATTATAAGAATTTGCTTAATCTTTCTTTAAAAATGAAATCTTAAAAATAATATTGTTATCTAAATATTATTTTTATTTTTTAAATAATTTCCAGGCACCACCACGGTTACGGCCATTTGATGCTGAAGAATTCTTGAAAACAGTTGAACATTCTGGTCCACAACTTACTTCTGGGATAAAGGGAGATTGGGAAGGATTGTACAAGTTAGTTTATCTTTTTTTTTTTCCTCTATTCTTATATAGGTTTAAAAAAAATGATCATCTCCTCCCCCCACCAACCAGTAAGTTAGTTTTAGTATCAATAGGTGGGTGGGTGGGTGGATGTGTGCACCCAACATAAACTTTCAATCCCTAATGAACTCTGATGCTAAAATTGCTGTTCACAAATTTAGCACAACATTTGCAACCATTTTGTTTTTAAGAATCACAAATTTTAAATTTGACATTTTGTTTATTTTCTATTTTCATTGTTTTGTTCTTTTCTTGATTTATTGAATTTGTTTTCTATTGAATTTCAATGTAGTTTCAAATAAATTTAAGATCAATCTCAGTATTTTAGTATCAAATATTTGTGTTTTTTTTGTTTTTTTTAGGAGAAATTTTAATTTATATTAATGATAAACAAGAAATATTTTAAAAAGTCAATTTTAAGCTCCTCTTTTTTCAACTGGAGATAAAAATAGGATTCAGTTTGAAATCTCTTCAAGCTGAGTTGATTTTTAATGTGTTTTATAGAAAATTTGATTCAACAAATAGCTTGAAATCATCTGGTTGCAGCATAGCCACTTGTTTTAATAAAATACATTTCATTTTATGCACTAAATATATGGATTTTTAAATATATACTCTATAATAGTAGTTGCATTCTTAAATACTATTATAAACTATATATTTAAATATTTGGTATTAGTGTATTTTCGCACCAATTGGTGTTCATATGCAGTTTGAACTAACTATCACTAAATACGGCACCCATGGGTGTTAAAATTCAGTATTACCAAATATTCATATACTATTATAGACTATATATTTAAGAATTCATATACTATTATAAACAATATATTGTCATTTTTATTTTTGTTGTTTTTGTTTTAAATTTGTTAATTTCTTTTTCTTTAAAGACGTTTTTTCCTATCGGCCAATTTTGAAGGGTGGTATCGACATCGACAACATGAAGTGAACCAAAAACTCCAAGTTTTACATATGGAGGCCTTAAGTAATGTGGTATGCATTTTGCTTTTAATACAATTGTTTTAGATTTGATTTTTCAGGTTTGAAATCCAGAAGAGCCTATCACGATCACCATTATTGGAACTAGAATTCAATGCCTAAACAGACACATGCACACAAACATATATATATATATTTATATACACTATATACATCATGTATCATCTAAGCATCTTTGTAAATCAAAAGAGCTTATAATCACACACACACACATATCATCATTATCATCATCATTGGTGGTCACTCATCAAGTAAGACTGTCCTCCGTCCCAAGTCCCGGTGGGTCTTCAGATGGGCGTAGAGGCCGATCCTAGACCCTACTGTTCTTTTACAGTATGGGCAGATGAAGATAGTGGTGCTGGTAGGTATGGATTATATACTGCGCCTGTTTTCCGCAGCACGGTTTTCCGCAACAAATATACATACAGATATGCACTGACATTCACATATATGCAGGTGGATGTGTACACACACACATGACTGATCTCTTAAACTTAAAGAGTCCTTCTTCTTTACAGCAAAAGCCTTTCTCTACAACAATCCCTTAATTACTCTCACACTAAATGCAAAATTTAAAAACAAATAAACCTGACTGGCTGGTAGACACAAAAAATTAGTTAAACCCAGGGAACTAAGTATGTGTGTGTGTGTGGAGGGGTGACATGACAACAAAAAAAAAAATATATATATATATATATATATATATATATATATAAAAGAAATAAAAACAAAGTTGGGATTTCTGAATTGAAATTAATGAACATCTCAAACTAAATTCTTTCAAGAATTGTTGTCTTTCTTTCTAAAACTCTCAATCACATTATGTTCTCCTGGAAATGTATTTCTTATAATTTACAATATATATATATAATGTGTGTGCATGTATGTATGTATGCAGTAAATACTTAAAAATATAAGTGTTCAGAAAAAAACAATTTGTGTTAGAAAAATGTACAGGTTTTTTTCCTATTTATTAACTAGGTAAATATGATTGTTTTTTTTAACTTTTTTTTTTATTTATCATCTGATCAATTCTGATATTAATGGATATCTTTAATGACTTTTTTTTTCTTTTTTAGGATGTCCAAGATTGGATTCGTGATAAAGAGGAAGTTGAAATTGTCGACCTTATTTTGAGATTAAGAGAAAAATTGGTGAGTTTGTATTTTTTTTTGTTTTTTTTATCTTATCTTTGCAAATAGTTCTTTCTTCTATTCTCTTTATATTCAGTAGGTTTAACTTTTCTATTTCACCTTTTATTATTGTCTCTTCTATTTTTAATAAACAGCATCTTTTACTTTTATATTTTTCTCCAGCAACATCATGGGTTATTGTTATGGTTATGTAGTCTATTAAGACCTTTCATTTAGTAGAGATATTTATGAAGTGTTGACTCCTGACTTACTGTCTTCATATTATGTGGGCCTCAAATCTGGGGAATCTTTTTGTGCCAAGTTTTTAACAAATATTAAGAACAAATATTATGGTTGGCTTTTTGGCATTGTCTTCTTCTGTTTTGTGTTTCAGATTCTTCAGCATCAACGTTATATTCTCTTCTATAAACCTAAGTCCTTTAACTTTATTTTTACTATGACACGAAGACAAGATAATGGATCAAAAAGGAAATTAGAAGTTTAGACCTTTTAAAGATGCCGTAGATACAGTGAGACACAAAAGTCTTCATCATATTGGAAAATTGGGAAAATCTTAAATTCGAAATAATATTTTATGATGAAATTTGGATGGATTATTTATTTCCTCAAGCTTTGTCAGTCATCAACATAAATTGTTTCCTAACAAGTTTTTTTTTTTTTTTTATATGACCAGGTTTTCTAAAAACTGTTTTCTTAGAAAAATAAATAAACCTTGTTATAAAGAAATGAAATAATCCCAAAGATGAGTAAATGAGAAATTAAATAAATTCAGCCGAAAATAAACTAGGACTCAAAATGGCTGCCAACATTATTTTGAATTTTAAATAAGAAAAATCAAAATGGCTGAATCAAGTGATTTATGTGTTTGGCACAAAAGATTAACATCAAATATTTCATTAGTTAATAAAATTATTCATGCAATAAATGGGAGGTTATTTTAGTTGAAATTGTATTGAAAAAGTCAAAAACATTAAAAATACAATTAAAGCCAAATGTAGAAGAAATCCAAAGATTCCTATCTTTCAAAAGGAAAGGAAATAAAATGATTTGAATTTCTCTTTTGAAAAGTTTAATCTTTTATTGTTACGCCATAAATATTAATTTCTTCAGTTTATTTCAAACATTTTATGGGCAGTCAATGTGGCCCAGTGGACTTCAGAACCATAGTACGTTGGTTCAAATCCAAATTGTTGACTAATACCCTTAGTAAAGGTATGAATCCTCATCTTCCCTCAAGCTATGGATTAAATAGTGCAACTTGTGTAATTAAAAAAACTATATGTGTTTAAAAATAACGTTTATCAAAAGTAATTGTTCTCGGCATTAATATGACCTAAAAAGGTTGATATGCTGTTAAATACAAAAGAAAAAAATTAAAAACAAAACCTTTTATGTTGAAATTTGAAAAACTGAAGATTTAAAAATTTAAACTTTATTTTCCTTATTTCAGACGTTTGCTGCGAATAATCAATCTGCTGTGAATAAAGATTGTGTTGTGAAACTCCATCGACATGTGGAGACCATCATTTGTTCATTACCAGATGATCTGCAAGTTGTCTTAAAAACATGACATTATGCTAGCTGTCTCTCTCGTCTTCCGACTATTCCAGAATTTTCTATCTATTCTCCAGCATAACTCTGATAGAGAGACAGCAGCAAAGACCGTCATCAACACACTCACCACAGATTTGTTGTTTCCAAAGAACTTAATTTATCAAATGGGACAATTTGCTGCTGTCAATGTTGCTGCTGCTGCTGCAGTACCAAAAACCCCAACACGGTTGATATTCTTCCCCTTCAATATTCATCTTTCCCTCTTTATCACTTAAAAGATTCCTTTTCCTCCCAAAACTCCCTCTTTCTAAATTTCCTGGTTATTCTCTCTCTCACCCCCTCTTCTCTCTCTCTCTCTCTCTCTCTCTCTCTGTCATAATGAATAAATCATAGGAAAATAACAACTAACTTCATATAATTTATTGGCAAAATAGAAAATTTTCAGAATAAATTTCAATATTTTTCATTTGAAATAATTCAACCAAAAAGAAATGATTTTAAAAAGAAAATCATTGAAATAAAAACTTTTAATTAAAAAAAAATCAAAATAAGTCATTTAAAATGTATTTTTAGGTTTAATGAGTTAAAACTTTGTTTTTAGAATAAAAAAAGGTAGTCTATTTTTAGATTATAATTAATAAGTCTTTATTTCTTTGTTAAGGTTTAAACTTTGAAATTCTATAAAACACAAATTTAAGTTCCAGTTTTTACAAAGTAATCATGAATTTATACTCCCTCTGTCGCTTTATAAAACAAAACATTTTTTTCATAAAAATAGTTCCAGCATTAAATGACCATAAAGTTTGTTTTGCCATAAAATAAAGAAACCCAAAAACCCAATATAATGGGGGGATTGTAAACAGGCAAATTAACTTTGTAAAGTCTTTCTTAAACAACAGATGACCTTTGACACTCCCAAAATCAATTGGTTTATCTTTACTGTTTAAATAGCTGTTCTTATCTGGAGAATTACCCTTCAACAAATGACTGTCCTCTTCAAGAAATGACCCCCCTTCAAGATATGACCCCCCCTTCAAGAAATACACTGCAGAAACACAGATTTAAAATCTTCACTTTTTGTCTCTTCTTTTCACAAAAAACAAATTTTATGAAAAGAGTTGAACACCTTAAGATTTGTTCAAACCCAAAAGAAAATCCTTTTCAACAAATCATCAGATAAACATGATTAAAATTTGCAATGAATTTTTTTTTAAGTCAGTTTTTTTTTTTGGAACAAAACATTTTTGCCACAAAAACAATTGAAACTGGGAACAATTTCTAAAAAGGATTTTATTAAAAGAAATCATTTCAATAAATGTACTTTTCTCACATGATAAAACTGATCTTTAAAATTAATGATCAATATGGCCTAAAATAAAACTAATAGAATTCCATCAGAATCTGAGAAAATATAGTGTTTGTTACCAAATCTTGAGTTCCATTGTAAAACACATTACTGTGAAACTTGGCACAAAATTCAGCTTAAGATGCTTTATTATTACAAAATCAATGTAATAAACCGTTTTGAGGCAAGGATATGAGATTGATGTTATGTTGATGGTTGCATCAAAATTGAAATGTTTTATCTGTGAAGAAATGACAAACAGAATAAATGAAAAACACAATCAAATATGATAGAAATGTAAAAAAATGAGAAACTCATTGTTTTATTCAATTGTTGCATTGCAATGTTGCCATGGAAATAAAATCTTTAGAGAAAGTAAAGAGTAGTGATCATCCAGGGAAAAATTCATTTCTAGTAAGTAGTTATTTCATGGAAAGTAAATCCAACAGCAGAAAAGCAACATCTGCTATATATATATATATATATATATATATATATATATAATATATGACAATGCAGTCGAGAAACTGACAGTCTCAAAAGACCATTAACTCTGTGTCTACACTTAACTAATATTCATACTCTATCACTAATATTGAGCACTCTAACTATAAATATAAGCAATCTCACTCTACAGATTAATATATATATATATTAATCTGTAGAGTGAGATTAAATGCCTGAAGATGTTTTATTTCTAAAAGCTTTTTGTCACTTTGCCAAATGTCTCATCAAGACAAATGAACAGCCATTTTCTTTTATTCTTAAAGAAGCGACCATAATATATTTATTGCCTTCAAAAAAGACTTAGTGTAAATGTTCTTTGAAGCCAACAAATATAAAAATGATTTCCATAGATTTCCTCAGAAAAAAAATGCTCTTCTGTTTGTGTTCAGCTTTGAAAATAGTCTTGACAGAAAATTACATCTGAATTGTATTTTTAATTTAGACTTATTTACAAGTCAACTTCTACAATTGAACTCTTATCTTATAGAGAATGATCAACAATCCAAACATAAAGACTGTCAGAACCAATTTTGGTTTTTCTTGAGTCTATGTTAATTCAAGTAAGGGAAAGTTGATAAACTACATAAGAATAGACTGGCCATATAAGAGGGTGATAGATATCTAGAAAGCTTGATGAAACTTTGCTAAAGCAGTATATTGTTCTATATCTGGCAGCGCCGTGAAAAGGGCTTTTTTAAATATAGGCTGCCCATCTTTTTTAAAAAAAAATGTCTTGCATATAAAATTTGTCAACTGAGAATTCTACACATCACTGTGACAAACAGAAGAATTCAATGCCAATCTTTGTTAATAAAATATTGTTGAATAAAGTTTAAGATAAGCCCTGAAATAAATAATGAATGAAACCTACCAATCAGCTCATTATGCAAGCCAACAAAAGACTGATGAGTGTGAAATCAAGATTTCATCTTTGCTGCTTCTATCAAATCATGTTTTACATTTGGCCACAATTAAGCCATAAAGAAAGGAAAATTTGGTCATTTCTAAAGAAGAAACAAAATCTTATTCTTTTAGAAACAATCAGCTACAATTTGCCAAAGTGAAACAGATTCTGTGGAATTGGTCAGAGAGATAAAGACAAAAAAAAAAAAACTAAACCAAAAAATTAAATTTTAACAATTTGGTTGGCAGTTCATTCAGATGACAACATTGACTTCTCAAAATAGAATGTTTGAAAACTGGATATTTTTTAAAGCAGATGAAGCATTTTTCTAAATTCATGCCAATTTTTCAAAACATGCCAAATGCACATCTCAAGTTTCTTTTAAGGAAAGGTTACAGTTTATATCTTGCTGAACATGAAGATAATTATAAAGTAGCTTCCAAGAATTAACAAAGTGCAGTGGAGGTTGCCTTGAGTACTCAAACATTCGAATAAGTCACACTCCAATTTCTAGTTTCTCTGGTCAGAACGGAAAGGAACATTCACAGAACTTCAAACTAAAATTATGAAATTTCAAATAAGAAATAAAAAGATTGTTATCATGAGTCATGTTAACTCATCTTTCAGTCAATGAATGTCTTAACAAATATGACTGACCTATTAGAAAAAATCCTTTCAAATCTGTCATAGTTTTCATTATTTTTTAACAAAACTATGAAATAAGTCTTGAAAAGTAGGCACCATAATGATTTAAATATAAATATACAAAATTTGTTGAATTCATTCCAGTCTTGTTATATTTGCATTGAATAAATGAAAAACTAAAATTATTGTAGGAATTAACACTTTCACATGTCATACTGACCTACAATTTTATCCAATCATAAATTTTAAACAAATTGATGAATAGAGACCATCTTGCAAAATGGATGCCATGTTGAATTTTTCTGAATAACTGAACAAAGAGGAACATCAAAATGTTTTAGATGTCATTAAATTGTTGGAAATTATCAATAGATAAAAGGTTTCTTTAAAGATGTCTTAAAAAAATGTTTGTCTTTGATATTTTTCAGTTTGGATTAAAACCAAGAGGCATTTTCTAAAGTAAAGACTTTATAGTTTTCTACATTTCTGTGTGCAAAATGGTTCCAGAATTAAAGACATTGGAGATTGAATTCTTAAATCAAATCAACCATTAAGAGAAACCAAAAAGATCATAAAAAGATTCTGAATTGAAATCCTCAACAAAAGATTTTTTTAAATTGTTTTTTTTTTTAATTCTAATACTTTTTATTATTTACAAAATGTTTTTCTATTAAAATAACCAAAACGAATGAAATGGAAAATCATAGAAAGACATATTTCTTAATAAAGAAACTTTTCCCTCCTTTTAATGACAAAACAGAAAATCTCAACCTCAAAATTAATGACAAGGGCAGATAACTTGTATGTAAACAAACTCTACCTCTTCTAATCTGTGAAGATTTCTGCTGAAAAAGATTTTTACACAATTATTTCTTCTTTTTTTTTCTTGTTAAAAGATTTTCTTCTTTTTTCCTTCCAGTACAATTTTTAAAAATCAGCTCATTTTCCAACTTTTCACAGATTAATGATGTCTGGTAAATATTTGCTTCTTGTTGATTACTCAATGACGACAATGATGATGATGCACTAGAAGTCTCTTTCTCTCTCTCTCCCTCCTCACCCTGAGTCTGGGACCCCCCCTCTACTTCCAATTTTTTGTTTTGTCAAAAGGAGAGATTACAAAAAGAAAAACAAAATGACATTTATTTTTTATTTAAAATTTGAAAAATATAACTGTATTTCATAAATGCTATATATTTAAAAAAAAATAGGGGGAAAAAAGACATGAAAAATGGATTTTAATCCACGGAAAAAAATTAAAATCAATAAAAACAAACAAAAAACAAATCATTGATGAATTCTTAAACATTTTTTTCTTAGAAATTTTTTCAAAAATAATTAAAAAAAATTAGTTTTTTTTTCTTTTTGTGAAAACAGATTTATTTATTTTTTGATTCTCTCAAAGCAAAAATTATTACAAAATAATATTTCAATTCATATTTGAAGGACTTTTTTGTTTCCTTTCAATTCCACTATCAACAAAAACATTTGAAATAAAACACATTTTTTTGTTTTCATCTTTCTTTCAAGAATGAAATAAAAATGGTTTGAGCAGAAATTTCAAGGAATTTTGTCCATGTTTCAAGATTTACGCACAGAAAGAAAGAATAAAGAATGAAATTTTTCAATGGTTCAATTTTTTTTTTTTATAAATCAATTTTTTATAAACTTCAGATTTTGTGGCAAAAAGAATGAAATTTAAATCAAAAGAAAAAAAAATGTAAATATTTTGCCACAATTTGTGGCATTGAGAAAACAACATGAAGTTCAGCTAATAATTTTTCATCCTCCATCATTATGTAATGGTTCCTCCTTGAAACGAAATAAAGATTTTAATTATTGCTATTAATTCCTTTTTGATAAAAGATTTGACCAAGAAAGAAATTTCAATGTTGAAAATTTTAAAGAATTCAAATAAAAATGGACTTCTAAAAAATCCAGATTACAATTGAATAAAAAAAATCTTAATTCTGGATTGTTTTACCTTTGGATCCTGACATGGCAAAAGTCATTCTTTTAAAGGAAAATATTATGGCCATAATGCATGTCCTCTTTTTGCCTTAAGGTCATCAAGGCTGATATATCAGCCTTTTAGGGTCAAAAATTTTTTTTTTTAAACTGCAAGTTTATAAAAATAAGAATAAAAAATATTCAAATTGCTTTTTCTTCTACAAAAACTTTTAGTTGTCACTGAATGTGTATATATATATAGTACATTATATATTATATATATATATATATATAAGAGACAGGGAAAAAACACTCAAATTAAGACTGCTGGTTATAATCGTGAAGCCCTCAAATTACATGGGACATCATTCCAAATAATACATACAAAATTTGTTGTCTAGCCTTGGTAGATTAACATTGAATAAGTGAAAAACTAAAGTTATTTTAGAAATTAACATCTAATAATGCAGGACAGTTTTATCTTAAAGTGAATAAGAAAGTCGGGACGGTTCCTAACTATTGGCTAATGAATGGATTACGTATGATGAAGTAGAAATTCTCAAGAGATCCCAGGCATTGCCCTTAAACTATTACCATTCATATAAGAATCTATTAAAGGTTGATTCTGTAGGTTTATTACATTCAAGTCAAAGATTTATATTGGAAAATAATATTTGCTACTCTTTTATGGATTTAAGACCAAAATTTATCTTTGCTTAAGTTTTTATATTCATAAAAGTAGGATTTCTTAAATGTATGAATATTTATTTTACACACACACACACACACACACACACACACACACTAATTCAATTTGAAGATCTGAAGTCACTAACTCATTACAGATTGATTAATTCTATAAACTATTTTAATTTAATTGAAATTTAATTTTTTTAAAGAGATATGACTAGCAAATCAAGTAATCATTAAATGAATGCACAATTACTATTGCTGTCATTTTTGAGGGCATGGGTAGGACAACAAAGATCTTTTCTTTGTTTCTCATTCAAAACTATTTTCAAATTCATTAATCCAAACTTTAGTTAAACAAAAGATAAAATTCATTTGAATTAAAAACAATTCAAGAAAATGAGGTTTTTATTTTTTTTATTTTTCATATCAAAAAAAAAATAAATTTTTTTTTTTAGGTTTTATTTTTCATGTGAAGAAATTCTAAAAAGGAATTTGTCTAACCAGGAGAATCGGACAACCATTCTCGGCTTTCGTGGTTATTTAAACTGGAATTTGATAATCGTCTCAAACTTGCCGAGTTTGGAGTTAATAAATCTGCTGTTGATGAACTTGTATTGATTTCATCATCATCCATTAATAACATGTCAGCTTCAAAATCTTGATTCTTTTCAATCGGGTTGTAATATTTCAGTCTGTCATTGTGACGGAAATATTTTACAGAAACATCGTCACTTGTAATTGACAAGGATTTTGTTTGGCGAATTTGTCGTTTCAAAAAATTGTCAACAACCCAAAATATAAAAGCCTAGAAAATTAAAATTAAGAATTAGAAAAAATGAAAAAAAGTTTTGTTTTTTTTTTTAGATTATTTTGAATTATTTGATATTAAATAATATACATACATCATGTATATTAATATACATACATCATGTATATTATTTAATTTCAAAGCAAAAATTAAATGCTTGCATCCAAGAATAAAAAAATTATTTAAATAATCATTGATCAACTTCACAAGATTTGTGTTAAAAAATAAAATTTCCTCTAAAACAGAACAATTATTTAATCAGATACAAAATTTCAATTCAAGAAAAATAACAAAAATTAATTTCTGGAGATAAAAATCAATATTTGTTTTTAATAAAACTAAACTGTTTTTCTGCTCAATTGTTAGATTGTCAAGATTTGCAATTTATGAATTCAACTTTTGTTAAATGAAGATTTCAACCAAGTTTTGTCAATGTTGTTGGTTGAAAAATATCTACTTTTGTGAATTAAATAATGATTGGCTTAAAATTCTGCCATAATTCTGGAATTGAATCATATGGTTCCAGACAAGTAACATCTGAAGAAGCTCAATGTTTCTATTGGTAGAAACATTGTAAATATAATAAAAAATTAAAATAAGAATTCTAGTGATTTTAGATAAACTGAAGAGTTTGGATAACTTTTTAATTGTTAAAGGATTCAATATCATGTAAAAAAAAAAAAAAATTTATTCTTTTTCCTTTATTTGACAAATAACATCACTAATCGTTTAGTTTTAGATTTGGGGATTATTATTCACCTTAAAAACGGCCTTGTGCCAAACCTGGTTGGTGCTGCTCACCAACTATATATTTTATTGGGTTGTTCTAATTTTTTGAAAAATTATGATTTTTATAAGAATTTTTAATTATAATCATAGCTTTTAGATTTGAAAATTTTAAATAAAAATGAAAAAAATTCTTTAAAAAATAATGATTCAATTTTCTTCTGATTAGAAAAGAAAAGCCATTTTTTTTACTTACATTCACAAACAAAGGGACCATAAACATGACAATGACAATTTCAAGGCTGGCATCTTTGACTGGGGCTAAAATAAATTTACGAACCTATGGGAATAAAAAAAAAAAAAACTTTATGAAGCACACGTATATTAAAAATAAAATTCTATTTTCTTTTTATAGACATTTTTCTAAAAATATTTAATTTAGAAATATTTGCAAATTTTAAAGAAGGAAAAAAAAAAATTTCAGGAAGAAATTAATTGAAAAAATAAATGATTGAAAATTCTTTATTTTATAAATTATTCTGTTATTTATTTTTAAGAAATATAACAAGTAAAAACTGTTTTAATTTGTCTTAAAAGAATCTTAAAAGCTTTTTTTATTATCATTACATTCAGAATATCTTTAGATTGATTTGGGCTTTAAAGGATTATCAACCACATTTTTAAAAGCTTTAAATCAATTTATATGAAATCCCAATTCAATCTTTAAATTCTCTTTCAGTTGAGAATCTTTGACAAAAAAAGATTGTTATATTATTGAAAAGAAAAAAAAAGAAATGTGACAAAAATAGGTAAAAAGTATTTAAAAATGTTCTTTCTATTTTTCTTGTTTTATTTAAACTTAAATATTATGTAATTTCCACATCAATAATTATTCAACCTACCTTTACCCAAAAGTGGAACTGCACTAATAAAGTCATAAGAATCTTTTCAATAATCATTACAAGAATATAAATAGCACATTGACCAACCCATGCATTACATTGAGGAGGGTTTCCTGTCAAATGAAAAAAAGGAGAAAATATTTTAAAAATCAAAACAAAACAATCCACAAAAAAACTAAGACTTGAATTAAATGATGATAAAATAATTATTATTTCTTAAATTTTTTGTCAACAAAAATAATTTCAATTAAAATATTTTTTTATGGCAAAAAGAAACAAGGATTTTTTTAATCCCTTTTCACAATTTAAGAAAAATAATCAAAAACTTTAAATATTTATGAATTTAATTAGAAAGGGGAGTTAATTAATAAATGTTATCAAAATAATCAATGATAAAGGGATTAGTTAATTTTAAGATTTAGAGGCAAAGATTATTGTTTGGAAATTCAAATAAAGAAAGTTTCATTTCTTCAAAACATAACAAAATTGCTTGCAGACTTTTCTGTCTTTTTTTTTCAGAATTCATTTGGGCTTTCACTTACAAATTTATTCATTTGGGCTTTCACTTACAAATTTATTCATTTGGGCTTTCACTTACAAATTTAACAAAATAGAAACAAACCAACAATTTCCACCAATTGCAAGAATAGAATTCACAAAAAATAATGTTTATAAAATAATAGAAGACAAATGAATACAAGCAAAAAGTCTTTCAAATAATCTCACACGCATACACAGTTGAGGATTTCAGAAGTTTTGATTTTTTTTTTTGGTTTTATGGCATATTAACCTTTTTTCGGCTTTTAAAATTCACATTTCAATCCATAATTAACATCAAACTCTTAATAATAAAAATCCTTCGTTTTAGAAACATTTTAGGAAGAAGAAACTTGTGAAACAATAATGTTTTTCACTTAAGGAAATAAAGAATTTTTATTATCTTTATCTTTACAATCTGAAAAAAAAAATTTTCTACAATTATAAAAATAATCAATTGTTCTATTCTTTAAAAAAAAAATATTTTTAAAATGTGAAAATAAATTTGTCATTGCCTGAAAAAAGGATTTTAAAATTCAACTTTTATTTCATACAATCTATACATACAATCATATTTATACAATGAAATTCATACAATGTATACTTACCATATTCCCCAAACCTTAGACTTTCCCATCCTTTTTGTAAAGCAAGGTATTGTGCTGATTTGAGGCCAATGTAAATAATTAATAAACCAACTGTGGAATCAAGCAGGAAACTAACAAAATACCTAAAAATATCAAAGAGAAAAAATATTCTCAAAAAAAATCATTTTAATAAATAGTTATAATATTCTGATTAACAATTTATTTCATTAAAAAACAAGAAAACAATTTTACTTGGAAATATATTTTATAATTATTTATAAAATATTGTTTTATAAATATTGCAAAATTTCAGAATAAAAAAAAAGTTTGTTTTCCTCCATTTAACAAAAAGATTTTGAAAAGATTCTTTGATTTTATAACAACAATTGTTTTTGTTTTAATTTTTTACAGAAGAAATTCCATGTGAAATATGTTTATTACCATGTGCATGGATCACCTTGGAACATTCCAGCCAGGAAGACATTTGCAAAATGGATGACAGCAGCACCAATTGCTTGTTTGGACGTATCATAGAACCTAAATTAACAAACAATAAACATACATTTTTTTTTAATCACAATTAAATTCTTAAGCTAATAAAAAAAAAACTTTTATTTATCTCAAGTTATTCAAAAAAAAAGTTTTATTTAAAAAGTGGAAAATAAAATCTGCCAAAAACTAAAATAATTTTTTAAATTCTTAAAATAATCAAAAATTTAATCAAAAAACAAACCAAATTAATTTTTCAAAAATCTTATTCTGTAAACATGAAATAAATTTCAAAATAAATCAAAAAGTCATTTTCTTTATTTGTTGAATGAAAAATTAACTTTTTTCATAAACTTGATATAAAATAGATTTTGAAAATAAGGTATGACAAATGGTAGAAATAGTCTGATGTATATTAAAGAATAAAATATGGAAAGAAGTTCTTTGAATATTTTGAAGAAGTGATTAAAACAATTCAACATGAAAAAGCCTTTCTGTGAGAAAAGATTAAAAGAAAATTCTTACCATATTCTCCAAGGACGTCTTTCATGTTTGGGTTCACAAAATCTTTTGGCTGTCAATGAAAAAATTAAAAACAATAAAAATAAGGGAAAAAAAAGAACTTTCTTAAATAGAAAATTTTTTTAGAAACAAATAATGGAATTTAAGTTTGAAGTTTAGAAAAGATTTGGATTATTTTTTTGAGGGGGTGGGGAGAGAGAGTGAGATAGAAAGACAAGGTGAAAGTGTGAGTGTGGGTGTGTGTCATGTGAGTGCGTGCAATAATTAAACAAGATTTTTCTTTCAAATTTTTTCAAGTTGTTCTTTTTTTTTTTCAAGATTTTATTTCTTAAATTTTCAAAGTTTTTTTTTATTTCTTTTATACAAAAACGGCTTTGCATTTTATTTACTTTATGAAAACATTTTAACATTTAAAAAAAAGAAACATTCAACCACAAACTTAAATTAATTATAATTAAATACACTGTGTTGTAATATGATGAGAGGAGCCCTTGTGGAGAGGCAGGACCCCGAGAAGTGGTCTTTGGGTACGTGGCTGCAGAAACGAGGAGCTGACCAACACCAATTCCCTGTAACGTAGTTTGTGGGCAAAGAAGAAATGAAGGACCTCATCCCATGTAATCCGAAAAGTGGCCCCTAACATTACACTGTGTTGTCATTTTAAATCATTTTCATAAATTTAAACAAAATTTCTATTGTAAAATAAAGTGTTTACGAGTTTTTCCTTCAAATTCATAAAAAAAAGTCATTTTATACAAAACTAATTGACAAGCAGATTTATATCACATTTTTTTTTTCCTTCAATTAATTTTGACTAATTTTGGCTAATAAAGCCAATGAAAAGGTCAAGAAGATCTAATTTTGACCAAAAGATCATTCCAGTTTGGTTTTTTAGAAGCTAAGATTAAGACAAAAAAGAAAAAACAATTTTTTTTGGAAAAAGAAACAACAAAATCAATAAAACAAAAAAAAAAAGATAAAACAAAAAAAAAAGATAAAAATATTTTATTTTACACTGATTTACAATCAATGGTTTTTGACACTAAAAAAATGATTTTTTAAAAAGAAAATCATTTAAAAATTTAGATCAAATTTTGATTTACTAAAATAGAAACTCAAAGAAACTGTTCACAATTGCTATTTATGATCTGAAAATTTAGGGACAAAAAAGAAAACTACAACAAGCTTTCTATTATTATAAAAATCTATGAGAAGACAAAACAAGAATGAATGCTTTATTTCTCTCTCAATTCGTGCCATAAAAAATAGAATTTATTTACACAAAAATATGGGCGCTTTTGCAGAACAAGCAAATGGAGAAATTGTCCGGAATATTTTTTTTGGTCGGGGATCGGTTTTAAGACAGCAATTTTGATTGGCTATTGAAATGAACTTAATAGTGTTAACCTAAACTCTAATGCTAGCCAATCAAATTGCTGTCTTATAACCGGTGCTGTCTGATAACTGGTACCCGACCAAAAAAAATATTCCGGACAAT
>JAUZSX010333280.1:0-10926 GCA_034780655.1 Idiosepius hallami | reverse complement strand
ATATATTGCATTCACTTTAGCTATCTCGGGCTGACGGGGCTCGTTAACTCGGAGAGCAACTAATCTAAGTGGAGGGCAACATACAACAGTAAATAAATAAAACAACATTTTTACATTGTAAATTTTCGCATTTTTTGACTTCTTTTTTCATTTGTTTTTTTCGTTTCGCTCGTTTTTTAGGAGAATAAAATTCCTGTAAAAATATATTTCTTTAAATAAATTGTCTGACATTAATTTTGCTGTTTTCGTTTCGCTCATTTTATATAAACTAAAACATGACGGTGTTGTCGGAAACTTTTCCCTTCTAACATTATCTAAATATTGAATATATTAAAAAAAAAACTGAAGCTATCGAAAAAAAGATATTTAAAAAAAAAATATATTAATAATTCAAGATAAATTTTTATTCTGTTTCATGATTCACAAAATATTAATTTGCATAATAATATTTAACCGTTAAAGTTTTTTTCTAAATTCAAATTCATCACCACACACCACTGACACATTCACGCCATATACTCGATTTAAACAAAGCTTCTTTCAAATATTGACCATATATTGAATCAAATAGATATTAATTTTGCATAAACTAAAAAAGCGCTTTATAACCAGGTATTGCCAATAGAAACCCGGGCAAGGCCAGGTCAAGGACTGCTAGTTAAAAATAAATTTGATAAAAAATATATATACTGTATTTTTTTAACTATAAGCTGCTACTTTTTTCATAGGTTTTGAACCGTGCGGCTAATAAAAAAGAGTGGCTATTCTGTGGATTTTTTCCACCGCTAATTTATTTTCTCTTGCTTCTGTCGCAATCAAAGTTGCTGTCGTGTTAAAAGTCAGGTGAGGAAAAAGAGAACGGGGGGGCTTACATGCAGGTGCGCTTTATAATCTAGAAAATACGGTATATTTAAAATATTTAAAAAATATAACATTGAAAAAATATATATATTTATTAAAAATAAATTTGATTGAAAATAGATTTTTAAAAATAAATATCCATTAAAAATTGGAAACCAAAGGATCCAAAAGACAAAGATCTGATATGAGTATGAATGTATCTGGTTAAGTCAGTTATCAAGAATAAATATCAAAAGAAATAAAGATACAAAGACTTTTATTGATTCATCAATCAATATAACAGACATATTATGCAACATATCTTCTGGGTCTATTGATTTATTCAACTGTACATAGAAGTGAATTCTGGGAAAGCTTTTTAATGGTGATATCCATAAAAATCCTACATAATAGTTACATAAGATGAAAAGTTACATATATTACCCAAAAAATGTTTCAATATAACTAATTCAAAATTGTAAAAGATCCTGAAAAAAACCCATTTTATTTTGAGGATCAAAAATAAGCAGTTGTGAAAGAAGGAGGAAAAAATTTTAATAAAGTGAACCACTAAATTACAATTTTATATGTAGAACTTAGAACTTATGAAGCCATTCATAGTTTAGTGATAAAATTATTAATCAATTTTGATAATTACAAAGATAGAAAGTTTGTACTTACGCTGGAACATTACTGGACATAGAAAATACTCCAAATAAAAAGACTAAAACTCCAACCACAGCAGCTGGAAGAAGCCAAGCTGTGTAAAATCCTAAAAAACAAAAATAATTAAAAAATTAAGTTTCAATTTCTAAAAAATACTTTTATACAAATATCAAAATTTGAATAATTCAAATTAACTTTTTTTTTGTAATCAAATTAAATTCAGCAGTTTCATTTGTTTACATTTCTTTGATTTAAAATATAACAACCTTTATGGTCATTTAATGCCGAAACCATATTTCTCAACCATTTCTGTTTTCAGAACCAGAATGCTATATTATTAATAATACTCATAATAACATTCTTTGGGAGTATAAATCCAAAAGTAAAAATCATAAACTAACAGTTTTGAGCTCTTGCAATATCTATAGAATCAAAAAGCTCTAATCAGTTTGTTTGCTTGTGACAATAAACTGTGTTTGGGCTTTGGCATTTCCTATCTAAAACTTTTCTTTGTTTCTCATAATAAAACAAAACCAAAATTGTAAATGAAGAAAAGAAAAATTGTAGATGGTTAGCATTGCTTCCAAACAAATTATTTTGGTTTAAATAATGTTTTTGTTAAAAAAAAAATACTTAAAGCATTTGAATAAATAGAAACTTGTCATTTTTATTTTTATGGCAAATGTAAGAAAAATAACAGACATGTCTACCAAGTGTATCTTTGCTTCAATTTAAAAAACGTATTTTGTCATTGATTGGTTGTTTTGATTTAACTTTGGGCTTCAAGTAGAGGATTTTATTGCATATGTATTTATTTTTCTTTAAAAAAAAATCAATTACATCCTTGCAATTTATAGTAAGAAAAATATGAGACAAATCAATGACTCTCCTACCTAACCAGGCAAAATAAATGGCTGTCTTTTCACCAAAATATTCTCTTATGTGGTCCAGTGGTTGATATTTGTACCAAGTACCCCAGCGAGCCCAGTATTCATTAAGGACTTGTCGAGGATTGTATTTCGTATGAGATGAACTGATCTCATATGGACCCTAAAACAAAAACAAAATTACATAACTGAAGATACAAGATTCAGTGAAATATTAATAGAATTGCAATATTTCTAACATTTCAGCAAACATGTTCTTTGGCTTTCTTCAGGTTAACTTCTAGTTGAACTTTTTCTTAGAACTTCTGTTCAAAACCTTTATTCAATACATGAGGGTAGACTACCCTAATTCCATAATCATTACCTAACTATATGCTTTTTTTAAACTTCAGTTACAGGGGATAGGTGCAATATTTACAATAGGCGGAAATACCTAGGAATAATTATATAAATTAACATACCACTAATAAAAAATAATTCAAAAATAACTAATCGCCATAGATCAACTAAAGAGTCAATTCTGAGTAGGATACTAAATTTGAAACAAAAATTGTTTTGTGAAATGTAATAATAAAGATACAAGTAAAAGCATGAATAGTTTGAATAAAAAAAAGAAACAAATATTGCATAATTTATAGCAAAAAAAAAAAAAATTGTCAAAAAATTGTGTATGGGTTTATATAATATAGTTGATCAGCATAGATACAGTGTCAACAGTTTTTGGTCGCTGGCAGTCAGTTTTTCACCTGTGCAACCATCAGACCAAAAGCTTTTAATTTCATGTGCCCACATGCAAGAAACTAACAGCCACTAAAGGCAATTGACTAAGTTGACGGTGATCAAATACTCGTACTCTATCACTAGATATTGAGCACTTAAACAATAAATATAGGCAACAATTTTTTTCTGTATGAATCAATCTATAAAACATACATCATGTAGTGGATATGCTGCAGTGAACATATTTTCCTCAAGAAGTCGTTCAATGCCAATCTCTGCTTTCTTCTTTTTGCCATAAGCAGTTGTTGTAAGAATCTCCCAAACAATTCGGCTTCTTTGATGGCTAGAGAAGTAGTTATCATGATCATCGCTGCCGAGGAACCTTAATAAAAAAAAAAAATAGAATATTTAAATATGGGGTTGAATTTGTCTTTGGTCTATGGAGTTTGTAATAGTATAAAAATACTAGATAATTTCTCTTCTAAATGTATTGTCGTGTTTATTGGGTTTTACATTGCTTGTAAATAAATAGGTACTAAAATAGGATTCATTAGTTAACTGGAATTCACAATTTTTTTAAATATTCATACAACTTTAATATATTCTAACTTACTATTCATACTATATGATATTGCACATATACTAGAACTTATAATTTTGAATTTATCCCTTTTATACGATAATGTTATATTTTAATGTAGCATAATTTAAAATCAACCCATACGAAATGGCCAAAATATTTTAATGTTATTAAAATCTACACATTCTGGATAATTGCAGTGGTGGGTCTTCAGGTAGAATCCAATTGCCAGATGGCTCAATCTGTCCATGATGGGCACCAAATACTATTCCTTTAAACCAGTTCCAAACTTTTGAGTAGTAATGTTACCCTACATTACTTGAATTGGTTCAGGAATTGAGGAAAATTGGGTCAAGTTTTTCACCAGGACAAAATAAACTTGGTGTTATATGTCATGTGAATTTTCTCTTAGATTTGTTAGATATACACTTTAAAATTTGCTTCAGATTTAATTGTTGATACTAGAGAAGAATTACATAACAATGAATGAATAAAAATATATTTTTCATATAAATAATACTCACTTATCAAGTTTTCTAAGTTTAAAAGTACAAGTATAATACTCCTTTGGTTGGTATGGTACAGTTTGTTCCATCATGTTTGGGATTCTTAAAAACCGGAACAGCTCACCAGACCAATTTTTATTTGTATTTGCTTGTAACTGGAAAAATAAGTTAAAACATTTATTAACAAACACTTTATAATAAACAGATTTAGATTCGTAAACATCTTTAGGTATAGCTATTTCTGGGACATCTAGAATTCTAATAAAATACAAGAAAATCTTCAATTTTAAAGCAACTTAATGGAATTTGATCAAAAATTAGTTATACCCAACATTGGATAAAAATTATTAAAGAAAATGAAAGAAAAAAAAGTAAAAAATAAAATAAAAACCAAAAAGAAAGGAAGACAGTTAAAAAAAAAGATTATGTTTACCTGTAGAGGTGCTCTAAAACTTAAATCTTCAGCATAATAACATAAAATATCCCATGGTGCATGTAACTTAATATAATGAATTGTCTTTTCTCTTTCAATTATTTCCTGAAAAAAAAAAAAAATCTGGAATAATTTAAGATTAAACCCAAGATTAATAAAACCACAAAGCCACTCTTTATGAAGCACTCTTCATTAATCATCACTTATTAGACAATTTAACCATGTTCACTTAGCTACAAAGATCTTCAAATCTCATATTTGTAAAACAGAATCAAATTTTAATAAAATTCTAAAATCTATGAATGTGATATTTTTTCCATTGACAAATCTAATAGTATCATTTCATGTGCATACAAAATAAATTATTTTCAAATGTTTTAGAAGCAAGCATACTTATTTCTTAAGTAACTCTCTTTTTTGTACAAGTCAACAACAATGGCATATGGGCCATTTTGAAATTCTCTTACTTCTACATGTCAATTTTGGAGTATCAATCATGTTAAGAAGGATAAATACTTTTTTTCAATCCTTTCCATCATTTAAAGCCAAGAACAATCATTTTTTATAAAACTTATTTTTTCATAAACAGGATTTTGGCAGAACAGAAGTTGAAATTGATTAACTTTAATCCACTTTGAAATTATAAGTTCACTTATAGGTTTCACTTTTGTAACTTTTTGAATGTTATAATTTTCAACATTAAGAATAGCTTATGCCTTTAATGAAAAAAAAAAAAAATACTTGGTCTTTTTTTAAATGCTATAAGTAGACTAGTCATGAAGAAAGGCTGTTTTGACCCCACAAAGTTTGAGACGGCTGCCTCAGACCTTGCGTGCCGGCGATCCACAATCCAGTGTGTGATTGAGGCATCCAAAAGAAGAAGAACCACACGCAGGCATGTGAAGTGTATTTGCAAGCGGAAGAACACAAAACCAGCCATGACCCGAGATACGGCGAAGATACAGATACAGCAGGACTACATCTGTAGCAACTGTGGCAGATCTTGCGGCTCCCACATTGGCCTGCACAGCCACACTACCAGCTGCAGCTCCTCAACTGATTCAAGGCACGGAGACCATGATCTCTCGAGATCGATGGTGCCATAATAATAAGTAGACTAGTCTTATTAAAATAGCTACCAATTGAGTGTGAATTGATAATAAACCAAAAACACTTGCCTAACTATTTAAGACTTGATTAAATAAACAAAAGGTAAATATGGAAAGAAACAAAGTCCAAAAGCTACAAAGAGCAATAATTTGATTGTCACAATATGAGCACCAAGAGATTAAATGAAATCATTAGAAAAAAAAAATCTTATTTTATGTACAGTTATACCCATAACTGTGAATAGGCCCTAATTTATGTGCTCCATAGCAGGCTGCTCTGGCTTTAGAATCTGTAAAATAGATTTATCTTACCTCCTCATGTTCAAGACCTACTTTTAATAGGTTTGCAATAAATTTTTCTCGGCAAGATTTTATAAGGTTTATTACAGGAGTTTGTTTTTTCTTTTTATCAACATAAACCAGTACAAAATCTACAAAAAAGAAAAAAGAAAGAAAAAAAACAAAAACATAATCCATAAAATATTTTCACAATTTTCATTTTATAAAAATGAAAGATTTTGCTGTTGTTTTGGCTTGGAGGTTCTTCATTTAATTTTTTGTAGCTAAAATGTAGCAGAAGAACCAAGTTAAACAAATGTCAAATTTTTTTCCTTCAGCTAAAAAAATGATAATCATTGTTATTTACAAACATGGAATTTTATCATTTTATTGAACTTGGTCTTGAATTTTTAAAACACTCAAATAAAAAGTACAATATAATTCTATAATGATTTTCATAGGTTTTCAAACACTTAGTCTTCTGACACTCCTGTCTGTACACATTATGATATCCTTAAAACTGCAATAAGCAATATTTGAGCTCAAACAATTAACAGTATTTGAGGTAAAAATTTTTTGAATGTTTTGTAGCAAATCAACCATTTTTGGATATCTATTGCGGATTTAGTTTTAATTTACGAGAGGTCATGATTATTTTACAAGTCTATGTGGCTATTTCTATTTTTCTAATTAAAGCAAAGTTGTAATTATTATCAATAAAATATTCTGAATTTCCACATCAACTTTAAACAATGAATTAAATAAAAACTGACCTATTTTTCTTTTTCCATCATTAAAGAAGCAGCCTAAGCCGGCTCTTGTGTTATCAGATCCTTCAGAGTCCTTGAAATAAGGTAAATAAAAGAAAAAACATATTGAACACAATTTAAATAGCACAGTTTTATTGCAAAAGATTTCAAATTCAAACAAAATACTACATTGTTCTTTGATATGAATTTTATCTCAGGTTTTGAAAAATTAGATAATTTCTTAAGAATTTAAGTTAAAAATAATTAAGGGTCAATTAACGAAGAGAAAAAAAAAAGAGAACTTTAAAATATTTAATGAATCTTATCATATTATCTGGCGCTGGCAAATAAAAAAACTTCTTTATCAATAAATCTTTTTATTTTCTAAAAATAATAATTCTAGGTTAAAAATTCAAAATATGCAAGTTTTTTTCTTTCTTTTTTATGTTTTAACATTTATAGCCATTTAAAACCAAAATCATTTTTCTTAAATATCTTTTCTATTTATATAAAAAAAAAATTGTTAGCTATGAAGTTAACAAACAATAAGATTTTTCATGGGTTGAAAGGTTGAACTAGAGAGCAATTTTGAATACTTTGTGCATCTTTCTTCAGCTGCTTAACATTATGCCACAATTTTTTTCTGACTATTAACTACTTTTTAATTTAATATATCTGTGTATGAAACTATGTATCCATAAATTGATTATTTCTTTTTTGGGGGTAATCGTTAATTTTGCTGATAGGTCAGTCAAAATTGTATTAAACCTTAAGCAGTTTTAAAAAATTTGAATAATATGAAAAAAATAGAACTCGTAGGTTTTTAGAAATACAACTTAATGTAAATTTAAAAATTTCTTTGAGGTGAGAAATATCTATAAATATGCAAATGTTTTTGCCAAAATTAAATTAATTATTTTAATGTTCAAAAATATCTAAATCAATAACCAATAAACAGCTCCATGATTTATTCATTTTAGTTTTATTTTACGGAAAAAATATTTTTAGGATACAAAATTATTTTCATTTAATTTTTACAATTACTTTTGAGTTTTAAAGTTCAAACTTTCATTATTTAGACTGTATACTTTGTATTCTTAATGAGAATTCTATATCTTTGTTCACTATACCAAAAAGATTCTTTAAAATTCCAAAGTTAAAATATAGATGATATAAATACAAGTTTTCTTTCCTGATTTTCAAATATTATAAGGATAAATTATGGTAGCAGATTTAATACAGAATTGATTTGTGGGGTGAATTTGTCTAAAGAAATTGCCTTGAAGATGAACTTGCTCTGTAAATTAGTTTATGGTTTTATTGAAAAATGCAAAGGTTACTGTTCCATCACTCATAAGCATTTACTATGAAAGACCCTAAAAGCTTTCTAAACCAATATAACACATCTTACTAAGAAGGTTAAAAAAATCTTGACCAGGAAATTGATAAAGATAATTTAGAAATACATTTGTATTTAGAGATATTTAGAGATATCAAACATCTATTTAAATAGGTCTAGTTAAATTGAACTTAAGTAAAAAAAGAAGACCAAAAAGAACCATTGGGCTTCTGTTTTGAAAAGAAAGATGATGGATTAAGCCATGATACATCAAAACCTGATTATTGAAAAAAAAAAGATTGCAGACAAATGAAATTCCAATGTATGTTCAAAATTGTAGAAAAAGATACAGGAGGCAAAGCTTATAAAAAAGCCATCTGTTATCATGATTCAGCTAAAAGGAAATATCTTTAGTCAATGTTAATATGGAATTGTTTTTGATAAAAAGTAGAATCAAAGAAGTCAAAGTAATGATTTTCAATAATGGAAAAATGCCTACTAAAATCATCAGGGTTTAATCACCCTATGCTGAATTCAACATTTCTAATATAGATTGATAAACCATATAAAACCCCATTAATAAACTGGTGGAGCAAAACCCCCTATCATATTCTTGATGCACATTGGTTATTGTAAGTGTGGAGTAACTCAGGAGAGCTATTAGTTACCACATGTCAAATTTAGAAAAACCTAGATAAAACCATGTAATTACTCAATAATAGATGATAAATAAATCCTATTTTCAAAAAAATATTGCAATTTCAAAAACTAGATTTTTTTTCAGACCCAAAACTGGCACTATGAAATGACATAATAAATAAATCCTACTTTCACACTATTTTCGGATCTTATGCTTAGAATAACACCCCTTATTTACTATTACCTAGGAGAGGCACCTCATTGCCTCCCTTTAGCTATGTCACTGAGCCAAGCAAATACTCTATTCAGTAGAAAGAAAAAGGGGCTAAAAGAGGCAAAAATAATAAAAGAAACTTTAAAGATGTTCATCAAGGATAAAGAAGAGCTTGGAAATTATTGTTTTTAATCAATTTCATGTAAACATTTAAACTTATTCATTTTATTTAATTAAAAAAACTGTTTTTCATTATCCCCCACCCAAAGTTTTTATTGTTATTTATTTAATCCAAATGTTTAAAAAAGTAAATTATATTTTGAAGTCATTCTTCATTAATTCAAAAATTTAATTTGGCAAAAACTTATGTATTGTAGACTATGGTGTGTGTATGTGTATATATATATATATATAACTTTAAAAAAAAATAGTTTCAATATTTATAGTTAAGGTGCTCAAAATCAGTGATAGGACATGAGAAGTTGATCAGTATAAACACAGAATTAACCAAAAGCCTTCAGTGACTATCAATTTCATGCCTGTGCAATCATCAGACCTATATAATAGCATAGGCAAAAACCTATATAATAGCATTGTAAAAAAAAACTATTGACACTATATATATTCATATATAAATACCGTTAAGCCCGAAGTTACTCATACTCTTAGGAAAAAATGCTCATTTACTTCAGTACACTCTTAAAACACTTTGTTCATACAGATGTTCAGGAAAGTACAACCAATAACAGTTTTATGTCAATTTGTGAAATCAATGGTGCTTATAATTATTCATACCCATTACACATTATGCCCATTCCCATAAAGAAGGCCTAAGGTATAAATCTATTTATAAGAACTATGCTGTTCCTGATTTAACAACACATAGCATCATCAAAACATACAAAACATTTCACACAATAAATCACATATTTGGATGCAGAAGAAAATGAATAATGTCTCCCAAATGCGCAAGAAATATCTAATGATTAGTGAATCAAAACCTAAGATCCACTTCTAAGAAAATTTTTGAAACTTTGAAAGTATTTGGTTCTTAAATATCTAGACAAACATTGCAAAGGACTTTGCACGAAAATGAACTTTGCGGATGATAACCCAGGAAGACTCCTCTTCCAACAAAAAGACGTCTTAAAGAAGGCTTAACTTTTGCCAGGACCCATGTGGACTCTCTCCTTTTGTTTTTTGTTTTTCAAAAATTTTGTGAACAAATGAAACAAAAATTTAAATATTTGGATAAGGATGGATAGTTAAGCCTAGTACTCCAAGAATACCACTCCCACTGTAAAACATGAAAGTGATAGCATCATGCATCAAGGTTCCAGACAGCTTAGTCAAGGTTAATGGCATCATGTTAAAGAGCAGTTTTTAAAAATCATCATGGAAAACATCAGGAAGGATGCAGAGTTCAGAATGAATGCTTCAACAGGACAATAATCCCAAATAATATAGTGAAGAAAGGATTAAATGGCAACTAGATAAATGTTCTGGAATGGCCAAGTAAAATTCCTGATTTTAATCCAATAGAAAATTAATTGCACAAGCTTAAAACAAAAGGTTAGAAAGAGAAATCCTAAAAATTTAAAAGAAAAGAAGAATGGTCAAAAATTAGTGTTAAAGTCTGTGGAAACCTTATTGACAAATATCCTAATCATTTGCAGGAAGTAATTAAAGCCAAGGATTATGCTATTGACTATTAAATACTGGGTAGGAATAAATTTCAACATATGTTTTTTTTTTGTTTTGTTTGTATTTTGTTACAAAACTGCAGAATTTTTATATTTTTGTTAAAAATATTTCAAGTTTCTTTTTTTCCCTTTAACTTGAGGCATAACCCATTCATTTGGGCAAAAATCTCAATTTTTCAGTGGTATGAATAATTTCAAGCCCGAAGCATAGACACGGAGTCAACGGCCTTCAGTGAAAATTACAGTCACTGAAGGCCGTTGA
>JAUZSX010333269.1:0-10927 GCA_034780655.1 Idiosepius hallami | reverse complement strand
AGGTGATGAGTTAAAGTCTATAATAAGGTGATGAGTTAAAGTCTATAATAAGGTGATGAGTTAAAGTCTATAATAAGGTGATGAGTTAAAGTCTATAATAAGGTGATGAGTTAAAGTCTATAATAAGGTGATGAGTTAAAGTCTATAATAAGGTGATGAGTTAAAGTCTATAATAAGGTGATGAGTTAAAGTCTATAATAAGATGAATTGACCATATTTAGCTGTTTATTTTCTACATTCTGCATATTTACTCATGCAATCTGTTTCCTTTTGTAGATGTCTAAATCCACAGAAGCCACAGCATCAGAAAAAAGCAGTTCTGAATATTATGCTTCTGATCGAGATATATCTTCAGCATATTGTGCTATTGCAGAAATCTACATGACAGATTTATGGTAACACTTTCTAGTTTGAATGTTTATTTACAGACTCTTCAATAAATAGATCTTGTATTTATTAGTTAAGTGTGTGTGTGTATGTATATATATGAGTGTGTGTATATGAGTGAGTGTGTATGTGTATATATGAGTGTGTGTGTGTATATATGAGTGTGTGTGTGTATATATATATTAGTTTGTGTGTATATGAGTGTGTGTGTGAGTATATATGTGTGTGTGTGTGTGTATATGTATATACATGTGTGGGGTGTGTGCATATATATATATATATGGGCGTGTGTATGTGTGTGAGCATCAAAAAATAAATATTTAATTAACAGGATACAATATTATTGGTCTAACTTAGCAATTATATCTATCAGTTGTATTTTTTGTTTTGCTGCATATTGTTAGATTGTCTGTGCATCTAAGTTTTGATCCAGCACGTTAGAAGACTATCACCTAATGTAATATATATTATTATAATTGAATTTTTTAATTAATATTTTGATGGATGGGTGTTTAGAATAAAGCTGACATGATTTATAAATTAAATAACTACTTTACTAGTATATGTATATCCTGTGTTTTGAAATGTAAAGAGATAAAATGTTTAAATTTATATTCCGTTTCCAAATTGTTCCATTTTAAATGCTACATTTATAAATCGCAAGGCTTTATTCCAAATTTTTTTAATCCTTAAAACTTGGATGTCTGTTTACTGATGTAAAATGTTTTATATGAAATAAGAATTTCACCAGATTAAAAATGAAATCACAATCCAGCCTACTCAATATTAAAAAAGCTAACAACCTACCAAGTCCATTTGATATTAAAAAAGGTAACAGTCTAGCCGACCCACCACATATTTTCTGATTTTGTGATTATTTCTTTTTCTCGATCTATTTTAAGTTTGGAAGAAGGAGCTGCTGATAAATGCCAAGAAAATGTCGAGAAAGCTATTGCGGCTGATTCTCAAAATCCTGAGGCTTACCAGTTGAAGGCACAGTTCCTCATGAATATTGAAAAAGTTCAAGTAATTATTATTATTATTATTCACCTGTTGTGTAAATGACAAAGTTATTAAGATTTATTAAGTTTTTCTGTTTGAAATTGGCTTTGTGCCAAATTGTAAGTAAAATCAATGTAATCATTATACAGTTTTTAGCTATATGTTACAACAAATGAAAACTTATGGGACTGTGTTATTGTATTGATTCTGGTAGAATAACTAAACCCATTACATTAAAATAGAAAGTAAGTTGAAGTTGATATTTAAAGTTTTAAAATAAACTTTATTTAATAAAAGAAAAAAAAAAATAAAGTAATGAGTGGATGAACCAAAGCAAATTCAAAATTCCACTGGTTGTGCAGGGAAAGTTCTATACTTTTTATAGAGAATATTTGGCTCATGAATTTTGATAGAAAATTGTTTAGATATTGTTTGCTGTTTTTAAATCAACAAGAGCCATATTAGGTATTAAGGGGCTGGAACTTCAAAGCCATGGTCATTAGTGGTTTAGGAAATTTTTATTTCCAAAAAAATTAATTATTTACATAAATTAAAAAATTTCTTTTCTTCTTCTTCCTTATTGAAAAAAGATAAAATGTTCAAAAATTGATTTCTGATTATTTTAAGAAAATATTTTTAATAAAAATTGTGGCTAATTGCCACAAACTCAACAGATATATTGACACAAAATTTGCAAAGAATATTATGAATGTATAATTTTCTAATAGTGAAGATAAATTCACCTAAAGAATAAATAATGTCTTTGCCCATTCTTCAGCAATGTTTAACTCAATTGAAACAAATATCTTTATTAAAAAAAACTGCCTCTTCCTGGTGTTAAATGCACTTAGAGGTTGATATCTAATTAAAAACCAAATTTAAAATAGTATGACTAACCACCGGGGACATGTGGCACAATGGATAAAAGCATTTTAAAAGAGTTTCTACAGTTCTAAGTGAGCAATAACTAAAGATGAGGGTTTCAATCCCACCCGTTGGCAGTAAATACTAAGATTACATTTCAAGATATTTAAATTGAAATATTGATTCTTTAAAGTGAAATCTAATAATATTTGTTTCTGTTCATGGCAGGAAGCGAAAGAAATGATTGAGAAAAGTGTTTCCCTTTGGTTGCCCCAACTTCAAGAGAACGACGACGACATCCCTGAGGTAAATTAAAACTGGAGTGTTTTTTGTTTATATATATATATATATATAATGTTTCTTCATCTCCCAAAATTCATACGTTCAGAAATTTGGGCTGGGGGGTAAAGGATAATCTTGAAAAAAAAAAATGATCTATTTTTTAATAATATCTTATCTAGATGGGCAGCGAAGTTGGAGCATTGGTAAAAGCTCAGGCTCTGGAATCATAGTACATGAGTTCAAATCCCAGTCAAAACCATTGCATTCATCTTAAAAAATGGCCTTGTGCTAAAATTGGTTGGTTCTGCTCACCAATTATATATATTATCTAGATGATGTATTTTTTGTAGACAAACAGTTTTGTTGATGAAATAAGGTTTATTAGACATATTCTTTATAGACAAATAGTTTGTAGATAATAATCTTGCTTATTTGACACATTCTTTGTAGATAAATTGTGTATAGATGACAACTTTTTTGTCTGCTTTTTTTAATGTATTTCATTAATACAAATCCTCAATGAGATTTATGGTCTACCTGAATTTTTTGTTTTACATTAATGTTCTTATAAAATCACTTTTCAAACATAATATTCTTTGCCTCTCTCTAACTCTCTTTACAGAATATGCCTGGTGTAAGTTATGATACAAGAATCGTCACATCAAAAATCTTAATTGAATTAGAACTTTATGAGGTAAATGATGGCACTTTCATTCTTAATTTCATCGTTATTACCAAGCAATATTGCCCAGCTTTGCTCAGATATTGTGTTTGGCCGTGTTTTTTTTTTTTTACTAAAAACAAAATCTAGTTTTTCCCACAAGTTCAAATACACCATGTATCAAATTTCAAGAGTTGGCAGTAGTTGGGGGTCTGTTGTCATTAAATTTTCAAACAATTCTTTCAATACTCTAATACTCTAAGAGTGTGTAAAATTTCTTTTGATTGAACAATTCCTTCTAAAAGCTGATTTTATTTATATAATTCCTGAACACGCTTACAGACACTGCACCAATAATAACCTGCGCTAGCAAGTTGGGCACTAAGATGGAATACTAAAGCCCCTACTAGTCAAAGTCTGACTGACTGCGATAATGATGATGATTTGGACACTCCAAAGCACATAAAGTACATCTGTATGAATTTTCAAGAAAACCAGCCTAACCATTTACGTTTATATATAAGTTTAGGTTAAAGCTTTAAATGGCAATTGTTAAATAGCACACATGCTTTTCTCCTCTTTTGCTAGCCTCTCTAAGCTATTTGTCTTTTGCTGTTTGTCTTTTGCTAGCCTCTCTTAGCTGTTTGTCTTTAAGAAAGGAGAGTAGATCAGCAACACGCAGTTCTATAAAGCCATGTTAATAGACATTTTAAATGTTCATTTTTAAAAGTTGCTTGAAAAATGCAGCTGCTACACTTGAAAATGATAAGCATTTACATTTTTGGCCATACCTAAGATTTTCTGAGTTGCTTGGGCAACACCAGACTATGCTGCTAGTTTTAACATTTTCATATTATTATTACCCATCTCTCTAGGTGGTCACCCTTGTATAAATTTTATTTTAACTTGTAGCTAGTTTGTTTCTATTGTTTTGTTTCATATTTATATTTCATGGTTTGTTAGTTTGGGTTGTATTGTAAATTCCTTTTTTTTTTTTTATTAATATTTTTAAAATGTTTTATTCCAGATGGCCAACGAGGTTCTGTTTACGTTATTGGACGAAACAGATGAAGATCCACAAGTCTGGTATTTAATGGGCTATGCGTCCGTTTTGGAGAGTGGAAAATCTAAAGGCGATGATGCAGAAGACGCTTTGACTAACGCGAGGGAATATTTACAAAATGCACAAACCGTAAATTCACTTTTTTTTTATATTCAGTGTTTGTTCAATCTTTTTTGTCTCATGAAACATGATTCCTAACACAAATAATTCAAAAACTGACCTAAAAATTCCTGAAGAATTTATGATAAATATGCAGTCTTCATATAAGTCAAGCTTTGATTGTATTTTTTTAGATATAGTTTGAACTTTAGTTCTAGTTTTTTTATTGATAGACTAGAACTAAATACAGATTTCAATATTGAATAATATAACTCTGCCAGAACAATTATATTTAGATCAACAATGATTATGAGAGAATAAAACAATGAGCACAAAGAACAAAAGAACAATTTGAAATACATGAAACTCTAGTCTTTAAAGAAGTCTCTTCTGGCTGCAATGGACTTGTACCGATTCCAACTTCTGGAAAGCTCAATAGAAGTTTTCTTGTTTGAGTGTGTCAATGACCCTCATCATTGCCTCTTTCATCTCAATTCTCTTTATAACACCCTCTAAGATTTTCCTTGAGCTTAGGGAATATCCAAAAGTCACAGGGAGCAAGGTCTGGACTATAGGGAGAGAGAGAAACTGTCTTGTTTCGCCTTTTTGTTATGACAACATCTTTCTTTCTGCTCTTATAGAAGTATCCTTGGGACAAACTTTGTGCAAATCTTTCACATCTTCAGTTCCTTGTGAAGAATTGCATGTAAGGTTCCCACATTGACATCAAACTATGCACTCATTGTTTCTAGACACACAGCAGTATTTATCCAATTTTTTTTTTTTTGGCCAATCAACCCTAATGTTCTGACTTTCTTACCCCTTCTACACCTGTCATCACCCCTCACAGACAACCTGCCTGTCTTGAATCTTATTATCCTAAAACTCTAAGAATGGGTCCCACATCCAGTTTTGAATTTACGCTCTTGCACAGACGCTATATTTCCAGAAGAAAATATTCTCAAATAGTCATCCATCTAATTACTGGCCAGGCTCGACACTGCTTAACTTTGGTGATCTTACAGGAAACAGTATCTCCATTGCAACTTGGCCTTATAAATCATTTTAGCATTTTACAAGTAGTGATTCTTGCTTTAAAGAAGAACCGTTTTTTAATTAAAAATAAAAAAATATTTTCATATAATATGTTATATATAATAATATGTTATTTTCAAATAATTTGAAAATTTAGAAAAAATAATTCGTTTTCAAACATGAAGCCTTTTGGGAAAAAAATATTGGCAAGTCCCCAGCGCCGTGCAATGCCGGACAATACTTCTATTATCTTATATAACTCAAAAATTGATGCTCGATTTATGCAAGATGCTCCAAAAGCTGTTTGAAGCATTCCATACAATTCTGTGGCATTTTTTTTTTTTTCAAAATTTTATTGCATATCATTTTCCTAAAGTGTCCCCATGTCCATATTGCATTTTTGAAATTCTCTAGCTGTGACAATCAGACTTTAGTAGGGTGTATTCCAATCCTTGCTGTAGTTGTTCGTTTGAACCTGAAACCATGAAAATTGATCAGCCATTGATAATTTTAAATTCTTGTACAAAACAAAACTGGAAAAATATTGAAGGCACCTCATAAGTATAATTGATAAATTTTACAAAATTCAGTAATTTTAAAAAAAAATCTATTTTTGAAATCCTTGAGATAAAATTTGATAATTATTAAGGCTTTAAGCTTTCAGAATATGGCTCTCCTCTTTATTACTATCTTCACAATGTCTTCTTTGGTTGACTGTAATTAAATGGCCATCCTCTTCATTAATATCTTCACAATGTCTTCTTTGGTTGACTGTAATTAAATGGCTCTCCTCTTTATTACTATCTTCACACAATGTCTTCTTTGGTTGACTGTAATTAAATGGCCATCCTCTTTATTACTATCTTCACAATGTCTTCTTTGGTTGACTCTAATTAAACTTAGAATCCTTCATATTGAAACCAAGGGCATCAGATGGAGTTTTCGGAAGATAACCATGAAGATGATTGGTCCAAAAATTGAAAATGTTAAATTCTATTTTGATTTGATTTGACATTTCCAAATGCTGCAAAAATAATTTTATTTATTAATTTTTCAGACTTACCATAAAGTAGAGTTTGATGACCCGGAAATGTTAAAACACATCGAAGATTTATTGGAAAAAATTGGTCCAGGTGAAAATTCTTGCAGCTTTCTATTTTTTTATATGTAATAAATAAAATGTTTAATAAAGCTTAAATGATGAGTTAAAAGGTGTCAGTCAGTAAGTAATATTTTGGAGTTATGACTCCATTATCAAACTCCAGCTGCCCAAGCAGCTGAATGTGTCTGTTTTGTTTTACGGCATATCAACCTTTTTAGGTCATTTAACATTGAGAACAATTATTTTTTGATAAACAATCTTTTTGTCCACATGCAGTTTTTTTGATAACATGATGTGCACTATTTAATCCATTATTCTAGGGAATGTGGGCATTTATACCTTTCTCAAAGGTATTAGTCCAATTATGAATGCAAACAAAACGACTATGATTCGAACTGACTTACTACAATTCCAAAGTCTGACTGCCTGACCACCGATCCAAGTGAATGAAATGGTTTTGACTGGGAATTGAACTTGTGTAAGGAGTAAAAATAGGAATTGGGTTTTATAGTGTTGGGTTTTATTTTATTTTAATTTTTTTTTTTTATCAGGTGAAAATGAAAGGGGTGAGGGTGAAGGTGAGGCTCATGTGGCTGAAAATGAAATGAATTTTAATACGGATAATGAATCTGAAGAAGAGAAAGAAGAAAAAGAAGAAAAGCTCCTCAAAGAAAAACCAGAAGAAAAAGAAAGAAATAAAGAAACGGAACCAATGGAAGAAGATGAGTGAATTGCATCTCTTATTATGAAAAAAAGTTGTTGTTTTTTTTTTGTAAATAAAATCTTGACCATCAAAAACTAGTTTAAAACCTTTTTTCTTTCTTTCTTTACTTTATTCCCCCTCTCTTTATCTTTTCTCCCTTTCTTTTATTCTTCCTCTCTTTCTCATTTCTCCCCCTTTTTTATCCCCCACTACTCTTCACTGTTCAAATTTGATTTCTATTAAAGCTTGTGCCATTCCCATCACTATTTTTCCATGACTTTCTCCAAGAAAGCTAAAGATCTATCATTTGAGGATTTTGAGAGATTTATTATAATAGCACCACAATCAGACTTTGACTATGACTATTTGGGGCTCTAGTATCCACCTTAACGCCCAACTCGCTAGTGCAGGTTATTATTGGTACATTATCTGTTGTACATCAGATAGACACCTTTTGAACCTCAAATGCTCACACTCAGTTGAGTGAACCCGCGATGACTGGTAGCAGAGGAGGCCACAGAGCTTTTGAAATCAGTGTTGCCCTTCACCTAGATGAGAAACTCTCCCGAGTTAACGAGTCCTATCTGCCCGAGGCAGATAAAGTGAATGCAATGGTTTTGAATGGGATTTGAACTCGCGTAATACAATCTCAGTGCCTGAGCTCTTACCAATGCTCCTCCGTCGCTGCCTATTAATAATTACTAGTGTGAATGGTCATTAAGAAAATGGGTTTTAAAAATAATTTTATCTTTAAATATTGCACCCATTTTCTAACACATGATAATAATGTATGTGTGTATGTATGCCTATTTAAAATAGGTTTGTCCAAAAAGATGCTGTGCAGTAACAATTTCTTAAACCCTAAAGAACCACAATATCAGCCCTGGCTAATAAAGCAAAAGAAGACACACAATATTTCAACCTCCAGCTTTCGACCCTGACTTAGCAATATTACCAAGTAATTTTTGTCTTATTCTATAACAGCAAATTAGAATAAATAAGCAAATGCATAAACAGACATAAAAAGACAGTATTAAATTATGTTAGAAATTTATTTTAACATTACAATAAACAGTAAAGTAAAAATTTAAGGGGATAGCAGCTAATGTGTGTTCTGTGCAACCACAGTCACTTCAGATGGAGCTGAGGAAACGCCAACAGTTTACAGTTAAGATAATAAAAATCACGGTTAAATTACCTAAGTGCTGCTGGCTGGACTTGCCTTGACTAGACTCCACTTAACTCAACTCCTTCCAAAAAAATTTGCACTGGGATCATTCCCTCTTATTCTTTAGTTATAATAGTCAAATTTTTCAGTTTTAGTGGAGAGGATGTCTTAGTTCAATTATATACACAGAATACACGATGCTGTTTATAAACACAATGACATGTTACTTTAGTTTCAACAGTTTTTATTATCTGTTTGTTTACTGCTGTTTTCTCTCTCTTTCTGGTAGTCTCAATCAGTTAGAAAGTAGGTAAAAGAGAGGATGAAAGACTATCTTTGAATCGTGCTGTCCGGTCCTTTGCAGGTCAAAAAGCCTCTAGCCAGACTGACTGCTGTGTCTGTGTGTCATGTAACCGACCTCTTTCCTCCTCTTCCTTTTTTTCTTTCTTCTTTCTTTCCTTGATAAAGTTTATTAACGACACTTTACTCCTGGCTTTCAGAGTTTCTGCTGGAAGTATGGAATTTGTATTATGCAGGTTCCTGCGTCAGGGCTCCACGTCCCATTGTTTATGTACTCAAGCCATCGCTGGTTCAATTTTCACCAATGGCTGCATATTGTTACACATATAGACATTTCGGAAATAAAACAACTTTTGTCATTATTCTAATTTACCATTTTTGCCCAAGCCTTGTATATATGTCTTGCTTGGAGTCTCCCCTGACAAGAAAGAAGAAATTCATAAAAAGTATGAGGAAAGGTTTTGGAAAGTTTTATTAATTTTCTTTTTCTTGTAAATCAGAAAATGTCACACAAAGTTAAAATAGAAGAAACCAATAAAAATATTAAAACCAGCAAAATGTAAAAGTAGCAAATTGGAAATAAATATCTTTAAATGGGCAACGACTCAGATGCATTTGGCACACGCGTGTATATGTTCATTTAGAAACATTTATTCATATGTAATACACACACTCACACACACAAATACTAATGCACATGCTATGCTTATATAAACACACAAATACAGGGTGATGGGGGAGAAATTTTATGCTTAATAAAAGCAAATTGAAATAAATAATGAGAAGTGTTTTTATTTTCCAGAGCTGGTCTCAAAATGTTGCCACAACAATTAGTTCTTGTTAAGCCACGTGAACGTTCATGACACGAAAGATTAAAATCTACAAAAGTTTGAATTTTAAAAGAACGTGAAAAATACAAAAAACAAATCATTATTGGTCTGAAGATTGCTTTGGCATGAAACTTAAAGTTACCAAAGACCACTAGCTCCAAATTATTTATAATATGATGTGTGACTGTGTGGGTGTAAAATGATATTGGAAAAAAAAAACACTTTGTAAGAGTCATTTAAAATCATTTATTTTTTTAAACAGGGTTCCCCTAAGCAATTGAAAACTGGTCATTGCAGCCCTCTTTTAGTTTTTATTTTATAATCAATTTTTTTTGTCTCTATTTTAAATGGATTTTACAAAGTGGTATTTTTTCAAAAGCATTATTAATTTTCTTACCACAAATAATTTATTTAAATATATATTTATATACAAAATGGCATCCTATTTATATTTGGAAAATAAAAACACTTTTGTGATTATTTATTATATTTTGCTTTCATTAAACATAATGTCAGACTATTTTTTCCCACCCTATAACAAATTATTGATAAAAAAAAAATTAAACTTAATAAACAGTAAAGTAAAAATTAAGAGGGATAGCAGCCAGTGTGTGTTCTGTGCAACCACAGTTGCTTCAGATGGAGCTGAGAAAACGCCAACAGTTTACAGTTAAGATAATAAAAATCACATTTGAATTACCTAAGTGCTGCTGTCTAGACTTGCCTTGACTGAAATCTACTCAACTCAACTCCTTCCAAACAAAAGGTTGCACTTAGACCGTTCCCTCTAAATCTTTAGTGATGGTAGTTGAATTTTTAACTTAATTTTTGTCACAGAGAGTTAGGTTTTTTAATTTTTCCATTTTATGTATATTATATACAAAGACACATATTTAAATCCTTACATTCACAATTTTATGTATGATCTTATATAAACACAAGATATATACTTATAACTATTAGGTTGGCAACTATGTTCCTCATTTTGTTTAACCCTTTCGACCCGAAAGGGCCCAATTAATCGGCCTTAGTAACCAAAGGCAAAAAAAGAAACACATTTCCACCCTTATATGTTTTTTTAATAGAACGGCTTTGAGTGACTACTTGGTAATATTACTAAGTCAGGATCCATAGATAGAGGTTGAAATATCATTGTGTGTGTGTCTTCTTTTGCCTTAAATTGCCAGGGCCGATATATCGGTTCTTTAGGGTTTAAAGGGCTCTGAGAGACTACTTGGTAATATTGCTAAGTCAGGATCCAAAGGTAGAGGTTGAAATATCATTGTGCAGGGTGCTTACAGCCTTGAAAAGTCCTTGAATTTGGGGTCTAGCCTTGAAAAGTCCTTGATTTTAATTTTGCCTTGAAAAAGTCCTTGAAAATGGGGAAAATGCCTTGAAAAACGGGGAAAATGCCTTGAAAATAATTTTTTT
>JAUZSX010333249.1:0-10929 GCA_034780655.1 Idiosepius hallami | reverse complement strand
CATATTTACATACTATAGTATATCATATTTACATACTATAGTATATCATATTTACATACTATAGTATATCATATTTACATACTATAGTATATCATATTTACATACTATAGTATATCATATTTACATACTATAGTATATCATATTTACATACTATAGTATATCATATTTATATACTATAGTTTATCATATTTATATACTATAGTTTATCATATTTACATATCATAGTTTATCTTATTTCAGCTGGTTGCAAATAATGCATAAAAAAAAAAAAACTTTTGTAAACTCCAAAAATCTGGTTTGACAAAGCTCCAAAAACCTAATGAAAAAGATTTGATGTTGCCTGCAAGACTGTCCTTTTGTCATTGTCTATCCACCTGCATACAAGATTATCAAAGAGTGAATAGTTCTAAAACATCTTAAGTTGAAAATATTGGACACAGATCAAGTGAAATCAAATAAATTGGTAATCATTAAGAATCAACTATGGCTGTAAGGAGCAAGTTAAGTAACATCATGTGCATCACTAGCATAAATTTAAAACATTTGAAGCTGAATAATAATACATCACTCATTTGTGAGCAAACAACTATTGGTGTGTGTTGGCTTCATTGGGAATTGTAGATTCAAAGGAGATTTTATTTTTATACAAATGCACAAACAACAAGAAAGAAAGATAAATAGATAGATAGATGGATAGATATATAGATAGATAGATGGCTAGACAGACAGACAGACAGATGGACAAAGATGGTGATAGGTAGATAAACATAGAGAGATAGACAGATGGACAATGAAGAGACAGACAGACAGATGGATTGACTTAGACAGACAGATGCACATAGACAGACAGATTGATAGACATAGACAGACAGACAGACAGATTGATAGACATAGACAGACAGACAGACAGATTGATAGACATAGACAGACAGACAGACAGATGGACATAGACAGACAGACAGATTGACTTAGACAGACAGATGCACATAGACAGACAGATTGATAGACATAGACAGACAGACAGATTGATAGACATAGACAGACAGACAGACAGATTGATAGACATAGACAGACAGACAGACATATTGATAGACATAGACAGACAGACAGACATATTGATAGACATAGACAGACAGACAGACAGACAGATGGACAGATGGGCATAGACAGAAAGACAGATGGACATAGATAGATAGATGGATGGAGATAGATAAATGGACATAGATAGATAAGTAGGTAGGTAGATAGATAGACAGACAGACAAGGAAATTTTTACAGCAAGTTGAGCCAACAATTTTAGTATAGAGAAAATGATTATCTTGTGACTAAAAACAATTTTTTTAGTTTAAAAAATAGAATATTTGCCAAAAAAGGATTTTGCTCTGACTCATAACTATTCCCTCAAGTCCATTATGAATAGACTTTCTTATGTTTGCCACTAAATCATCACAATTTTCTTTGATTTTCTGTTTCTAAATTCAGTGACCTTCCTAAACCATGCAAGAAATCTACTTCATACAAAAACTGCAAAGGGCGAATCATTCAATTAAGATCATCCTCTTATGAGTGCCTTAAGTTTTTTTTTTGTATCATCATTTCTTAAAGGATTTAATAAAAAAAAAAAAAGAAAATTATAAAAAGCTAAAAATTTAATGGGGATTATAACAAGATGGTGGACATTAGGATGGGTGCATTGTAATTTTTCTAATTGTTGATAAAGCATGCTCTAAGAATCAAATCATTTTTTATGTGTCACAAAAAGGACTCAATTTCTGGTCTTTTAAGTGAGGGGAATATAGATTTACTTGGTTGAGCACCAATCCGGGTTAGGCCCAATTATGTCCCTGGTCATTTGTAATCAGTGTTGCCCTTCACCTAGAGGAATTACTCTCCCAAGTTAATGTACCCGATATGTACGAGGCAGCTTAAGGTAAAAGCAATGGTTTTGCCTTAAATTTAAACTTTTCTAATATGATTCCATATTCCAAACTTTTACCAATGTTTCACTCCTGCTGCTCGTTTTTAGTGATGGGGTTTGACGATTCATCATTAGCCATTCGATTGATTGATTCAACAGAACTGCTAACATTGGAGATTATTTGTTTTTAATTTGTGTTTTTTTTTTTTGCAACAGATTTTATAGGTTCATAATAGTTGGATAAAATAATTGTATTGTTATTTGGAGTTTCAATATTTTTTTTTTTATATCTTTAATAAAAAATCTAAATACTACAAATATTCCAAAAATTGAATTAAAGACTTATGAGTAGTTACTGTAAATATGGTTATTAAGGTATTTCAGCTTATTGTAATTAATGAAATTGTAAGGGGATTGGAAGGAATTTCAAAATATGGAATGCAACGCATAAATATTTGATATTATCCTACTAAATTTTAAAGAAAACAAAAATAAAATGCAAACAAAAAGACAAAAAACAAACAAACACACACACACACACAACTGAATTTTAAATTCATAAATTAAAAAAAGTTCTTTCTCCTTGACATTATGATAATGATAGTAGAGTTTGTTTTTATGTAATTCATGATTTTTTATTATTATTATGAACTATTTTCTAAAAAAGGAACAAAAACACTTAGATTGTTATCATACTTGTGGATCAAGAGGAAAGATTATTTGCTTTATTTTTCAAAATTCATCAGAAGTCCCAACATTTGTGAGATAAGCCTTGATTAGGTTTAGATCATTCAGACATAGTAGATTTTTATTTATTTTAATATAATGAACAGACATCACGAGATATAAATTACTAGATATTGTTATAAAGACTCATCTCAGCACCCCAGTCACTACTCATTTTTGCAAGAAAAATGAAAATAAAATTATTACAATTAAAGAAATGAAAGCAAAGATACAAGAATAAAAAAATCTGATTAGAAGTAAAATAAAATAAGATAAAATAAAATTAGAATAAAAATCAAAGATTGATGACCCAAAAATTTTTTCAGAGAAAATTACAGAAAGACAAGATAAATGAAGAAACTATTCTAGGCATATAAAAAATATTTGAAAAATTTAATATGTCTTTCTTAGGAAAAGAATTAATGGAAACTTGAAGAAAAAAAAATACCCTTAAAGTAATTCAGAAAACAACACAGAAAAAAATTTTACATATAAAATAACACAGAAAGACAAGATAAATGATGAAACTATTATAGACATATAAAAAATGTTTTCAAATATAGATTAAAATTTTAAATACATTTTAAATAAAGGTAAATATTTCTAATATTTAATATCTTAAAAATAAATGAATATCAAACATAAATATTTAAATAAATTTTAAATAGGTTTTTAAATACATATTAAAATTTTAAATACAGAAAAACAAGATAAATGAAGAAAATATTCTAGGCATATAAAAAATATCTGAAAAATCCAATATGACTTTCTTAGGAAAAGAATTAATGGAAACTTGAAGAAAAAAAAAACCCTTAAAGTAATTAAGAAAATATTTTATTTTTTAGCACAACCAAGAAAGAAATTTGGAAAAAAAAGATGAAGTATGTGAAAGATAATCCATCTTTCACTAATAAAAAGTGCATGTGCATTCCCTCAAAAGTTACAACAAAACTAATTAATAAAATCTTAGGACTTCTAATAATATTGATGACCAAAAAATCATTTTAATAAAAATATCGAGGCTTTACCCAGCAAAAACTACACTAAACAACTCACATGCATGTAAGAATTTGTGTACGTGGAATTGTTTAATTGCATTTCCATTTCTTCCATGTAAAATAGTTGATATTTTAACCAATTTTAAATAACCAAATATTAAATAAAAATTAAAAATAAACCTTTGTCTCCAAATTCAAGGAGATGATCTTAGATATTTGGTAATTTGGCAATTGCCATTTTCCATTTTTATTCAACAGGGTCAAAGGTTAACTTCATAGTAAATAAACATATTCATATTATCAATAATCATGCTAAAGATTTCCAGCCAACAATTATGGAATATATTTTCATTAATGACATAATGCAAAGAGATAAGATTGCAATATCCAGAAAATATTTTCTCTTGAAAAGCCTTTCAATCAATCATGAAGCTTTCAAATATTTAGAAGTAATTTATCAATTCTCCAATAGAATTTTAAAATAATGTCAAGGGTCAAATGAAGATAAAATGATTATCTAAATTGTTTTACATTTAAAAAATGAAGAGAGTGAATTTCTAAATCAAATTTTGGTATCAGTTTTACAAGTTTTTTTTTTATCATTTGAAGAGATACATTTTTTTTATCTTTATAATGACAAATAGGTCAAATAAGACCTGAATTCATTCTTCAATTATATAAGATGGGTTAGATTAAGCTGGATTTTGTTTTATAGATTAGATGTTCTGCTTAATGGTATATTAGCTTTTGTTGTATATTAAAAGAGGCAGTGAATGTGGAGCTGTGGTAAAAGCTTCAAGTCCAAATCCTAGTCAAAACCATATTATTCACTTTCAGCTGCCTCAGACAAATGAGCCTAATTAACTCAGGGGAAGTAACTCATCTAGTCGTAAGGATTACACTGGTTTAAAAAAAACATGGTTGAATGAGACCCGTTAACTCAATGAGTGTAAATAATTTAGTTGAAGGGCAATACTAATTACAAAATGCTTGGATACGCTTGTTGGGTAGGCGGCAAGGTGGATGTTGTTAAATCAAGAATCTGGCAACCCGATGCATAATACAATGTTCACTATTTAACCCATAGCTGGAGAGAATGTAGGGATTCATACCTTCCCTAAGGATATTTTTAATTTTTGAATATTTTTTAAATCCGCGAAGCTCTGAACCCCCGAAAGTGGAACCTCGCTAGTTCGCGGTTCAAAAATCCGCGAAGCTCTGAATCCGAGAAATTCAAACCGCGAACTAGCGAGGGTTTACAGTATTCAGCAAACCAAATGTATTACAACGAAAGCAATGGGGGAGGGAAGGTTATATTGAATAACTTACTGAAAGAGCTTGAGAATATTGTTCATCATCTCTTTGGTGATTACCTCGTTCATAAAAAAGCTCTGTCAGTTCTTCATTTGTTGCTTGATTTTCGTGAATAATACTGGACAGTAGTTCAACAGCCTGTTAATCAATAAAGAACACTTTTAATAGCCTTTAAAAGCAGTGAATGTTTTTAAAAAAGCTGTAAAAGCTATTTTGTTTAATCTAAATTGGTCCTTAGAAAAATGAAATGGAATTCAATTTAGAACAGTAACAGATCCAAATGAGTATCCTGACAGCAGTAGCCGTAATAGTAACACTCATCCAACTGTATGATAGTATCATCAATAATAGTCCAGCAAAGAATAGTAATCCAACTCAATGTGTAGTATGAAAAATTTTGTATAATGATAATTCGCTGATCTGGCTTCATTAAATAAGGTGGATTATGATGACCTTTCTGTTCTGTGATTGGTTGAATTTTTTTGTCCTTCCATACACAATGAAATGGTCCAATCTCCATGATCATACCCAACACTTATTAGACCAGAAACAATTAAAAAAAGGTCATTTAATACCAAGAACAATAGCTTTTGATAATTTTTTTTCCACACATTTTTTTTTTTTAAATAATACAATTTTACATATTCTTGATTGGTTTAAAATTATGTTATAAGTTATAATATAGACTTAGGTAAAACCCTGAAAATAAATAAATATTTTGAAAAAAAAACATGGAATTAAAAATATCATTTGCAATCGTAAATGAAAAAAAAAACTATAAAATAATAGAATATACAAGGTCCATTCCAAAAGTAATGTGTATGTATCTATTCTTTAAAGTTATTTTTTTTGAAGATAGAGAGCTACAAAGATGGGAGTGGCATCATTATTGATTAAATAAAAACAATTTGGTAATCATCACTATGGAGTATGGGTGAAACCTGGAAAATAAAAGACTATTTTGAAAAAAAAAAAAAATATAATTTACATCTTTGTGGAGTTTCTGCATTCCATAGATTCTGGATAAAAGAATTGTGGCTTTAACTTTGGCTTTGGAAGGCCGAGATTTGATGACTTGTAAAAGAGCTGATTTAGCTTCAGTCAATTTGTTCGATTGGGCTAGTACTTGAGCCTAAAAAAAAACAAAGATTGATTTTTCTTTTAAATTTGAAAATCATATAGTGTTCCCTTCAATAAAATCTGACAAAAAAGTTTCTGAAAACATTTGAATGATAAATGTAAAAATTGTCACTTTTTGTACAAATTAGAAATATAGCAACTATATATCTTGGCATCACTTGTTGAGTATGACTGTCCTCCATCTTGGTTCTGTGGACCCTTTCGTAAAGGACGCCTGTGCGTGATGTCTTTTAATGTGGGGAGACTGATGCACATGCAGTCAGCACACGACTCCTTGGCAGAGGTTGGTCTTGTTCCAATGGCACGGAGAGAATTATGACGACTGGAGGCCATCCCCTTTTGCAGCCTTCATCCGCCTACAGTGCCATTGTGTCACTGTTGACATCATCCACCACATCCCCCGTTGAGGTCTTGCGCTATTTAACCCATAGCTGGAGGGAAGATTGGACTTCATACCTTTCCCAAGTGTATTAGTCGACATGTTAACGAAGACGGAGCAACTTGGATTTGAACCCGCGTAGCACGGTTCCGAAGTCCGATTGTTTATCCACTGAGCCACGTCGACTGCCTGGGTTAAATAGTGCGCATTAAATAAAACACATACGTGCGAACAAAAATAATGTCTATAAAAGAAATGATTGTTCCCAGCATGAAATGACCTAAAAAAGCTGATATGCCGTAAAACAAAATGAAGCAAATAAAAATGGCGTGTTTTTATGTAGCAGGGATACTATTTTATTTGCAAGGAGCGACGAGCATTCACGTTTGCCAAGTTGATTACTGGAAATTAAAACTTATGTTCCCCTCTTAACGGACTCAATGCGTAAACCCAGCATGCTTTGACGTCAGTTGGGAGCTGTGACAATATTCTTTTATTTAAAAATACATTCGTCACATCCTTAGTTAAGAAGTAACCTAGTAACGTAGGGCAAAGCACTATACAGCCGAGATTTTGTTCCTCTGTTGTCCTCTAACAGAACGCTCTTGATATGCTAGTTGGGAATTTTGCCAAGTCAGGGTCCACAGTATTTGAATAACTAGTGAGATAAAATTTTCAAAATCCTCTTACCCCTATTAAAGAAAGAAAAAAACAAAACAAAAAAAAAACAAACAAACAAGTAAAAACAGCTAAACCAAAACGATTGAAATTATAACTAAAAATATTTTAAGATGGAAGATTAAATATAAAAAAATGAATTGTATCTTTATTATGCTAACAAAATTTTGGTTGCTTTATAAAAAAAGAAAAGAAAACTTTAAACAAGGAAGATTGCTATGATTTCTTCACTGTTTAACATTCAGAATTGTCCTTCTAATTTCGAGGGTCACTTCATCTCATCACATTAACTTAACAGCCCCGAGTTCGAATTTAATTGCATTCTAATCTAATTTATTCTATTATTCTCGTGTACAAGCTAAAACTTCCGTGGAATATATGATTATCAGAATATCACTATAAATGAACCTTTAAGATCACCGTTCTTCTAAAAATTAGTTAAAAAAAGATGCAAAAATACAAATATTTAAATTGAAGAGAATTCTTTTTTTTTTTGCTTTATTGATACCAAACCAAAACTTTTGGCAAAATTAAATCTTGTCTCGAGAGACTGTGTGTACAGAAGTTAAAAGACTCAAGATACATAGTTAAGAGATCCTTTGTCGTTAGAAATTGAGAGGTTTGTTGTATAGACGTTGAGAGACTCTATGTAAAGAAGTTGAGAAATTCCGTGTTCAGAAATTAAGAGACTCTTGGTAGAGAAGTTGAGGGACCGTATGTACAGAGTTAAAAGACGCTGTGTACAGATGTTGAGAGTCTTTGTGCATTAGAGTTGATAGACACTGTGTACAGAAGTTAAAAGATTCTGTGTAAAGAAGTTAAAAGACTGTGTATACAGAGATAGGAGAGTCTGTGTACAGAAATTCCTGTATAGATTTGAGAGGCTCTATGTACAGAACTTGAGAGAATCTGTTCACAGAAATAATAGACTATGTGTATGGAATTGAGAGACTCTGTGTACAGAAGTTGAGAGAGTCTTTGCACAGAAGTTGAGAGAGTCCGTGCACAGAAGTTGAGAGAGTCTGTCCACAGAAGTTGAGAGAGTCTGTGCTCAGAAGTTGAGAGAGTCTGTCCACAGAAGTTGAGAGAGTATGTCCACAGAAGTTGAGAGAGTCTGTGCTCAGAAGTTGAGAGAGTCTGTGCTCAGAAGTTGAGAGAGTCTGTGCTCAGAAGTTGAGAGAGTCTGTCCACAGAAGTTGAGAGACTCGGTGTATAGCTCTTGTCTAAACTTTTGTAACAACCCTAAGTAAAACTATTTAGATTCAGATAATTCTAAAGCTACCACCATTAAATTTGAAGCGGTCCTACAAAGATCGTGGACTTCTACAGTTTCGGTCAAAAGGTTTGCAACACTAAGAAAAAAATTACAGCAACAGATAATTTTGAAGCTGATCTAACCACAAGATTTACATTTGAAGCTGTTCTAATATTTTGAACATTTAACAGCCATGGCCAAAAGTTTTGCAACACTAAGAAAAAATTTACAGCAACAAATAATTTTGAAGCTGTTCTAACCACAAAAATTACATTTGAAGCTGTTCTAATATTTTGAACATTTAACAGCCATGGCCAAAAGTTTTGCAACACTAAGTAACAGCATGTATTTTCAGATCATTTCAAAGCTACTCCAACCCTAAAATTGAACTTGACAATGTCCCACAAAGAACTAGAAATTATATTCGATCAGTTTGAAATCAACAATGTTCGCAGTTTAACCCATAGCTAGAGGATAAGATAAGATTTATATTTTTCCAAGGATATTAGTCTTATTATGAACGCGAACAGAACGATTGAAATTCGAACTAGCGTACTACAGTTCCGAAGGTCGACTGCCTATCCACTAGGCCAAATAAACAAGCAATTATAGAAATATTACAAGTCCATATGTGAACGTAGAAGGATTGGCTGGAATTCGAACTCGCGTGTTACGATTTTGAAGTCGACTGCCTATCCACTATCCCAAGTGGACTTCCCCTTCTATGAAGCAAGGTTGAATTTATGCAATTGTATAGCTCGTTTAATGGCACCTCAACATTTTTTATGCGGTTATTTTCAATCCGAACAACATTTTGGTTATACACCCACCACCCGTAAATCATCATGTAATCAAGGAAAATAACGTGTATATTGAGGATGATTGCCGTCCACAAATTACTGTCTCTTTCTAAGCATCATTATCGACAGATATCCTCATCATACAACAAGACTGAATTATACGGCAGTTTACTATAGAAGAATACCGAAACAGGGGCTAAATTAGAGCAATAAAAATAGACAATTTGCGTAGTTAAAGTCCAAGTTTAAAGTTCCGCCTTATTGTTTCTATCTATCTTTTTCTTGGGGGTCACTCGTGTTCGAGTATGACTGTCCTCCGTTTTAGTCCCTGTGAACCCTTTCGGGAGAACGTCTTTGCGTGATGTCTTTGAACGTGGGGAGACTGATGCACCTGCACTCACCACACGGCGATCACTCGTGTTCGAGTATGTCTTCCGTCTTGGTGCCTGTGGACCCTTTCGGGAGGATGTCTTTGCGTGATGTCTTTGAACGTGGGGAGACTGATGCACCTGCAGTCACCACACGGCGGTCACTCGTGTTCGAGTATGACTGTCTTCCGTCTTGGTGACTGTGGACCCTTTCGGGAGGACGTTATTGCGTGATGTCTTTGAACGTGGGGAGACCGATGCCCCTGCAGTCACCAAACGGCGGTCACTCGTGTTCGAGTATGACTGTCATCTGTCTTGGTGACTGTGGACCCTTTCGGGAGGCCGTCTTTGCGTGATTTCTTTGAACGTAGGGAGACTGATGCACCTGCAGTCACCACACGGCCACTTGGCAGAGGAGGACCTGGTTACAATGGCATGAAGAGAACAACGACAATTGTAGGCCATCCTATGTTAAAGCCTGCTATCTATACCTGCACCTATATATACTTATTTATCTATCCCTCTATATTATCTATTTGGCTATATATTATCTATTCTTCTATCTATCTATCTATCTATCTATCTATCTATCTATTTATCTATCTATCTAACTAACTATCTGTCTATCTATCTATCTACCTATATACCTACCTATCTATCTTCCTATCTACCTATCTATCTATCTATCTATCTTCCTATCTACCTATCTATCTATCTATCTATCTATCTACCTACCTATCTACCTACCAATCTATCTACCTTTCTGTTTGCTTGAATGTGTACCAATCTATCTATCTATCTATCTATCTATCTATCTATCTAAATATCTGTCTATCTGTCTATCTACCTACCTATCTATCTTCCTATCTACCTATCTATCTATCTACCTACCTATCTATCTATCTATCTACCTATCTATCTATCTATCTATCTACCTATCTACTTTTCAGTTTGCCTGTATGTGTACCAATCTATCTATCTATCTATCTATCTATCTATCTAACTATCTGTCTATCTATCTATCTACCTACCTATCTATCTTCCTATCTACCTATCTATCTATCTACCTATCTATCTCTCTTTCTATCTATCTATCTATCTATTTATCTATCTATCTATCTATCCACCTACCTATCCATATATCTACCTATCTATATGCCTTTCTGTTTGCCTGTATGTGTACCTATCTATCTATCTATCTTTCTATCTATTTATTTTATCTTTCTATTCATCGACCTATCGTATACCATCCACTTTTCAATAGATCGATCGATTTACTTTATCTACTTATCTAACGACTTACTCGCCTATTTACATATCGATCTAACGATCTATTTATGTTCCCACCTACAC